>CM076577.1:2888885-3113574 GCA_034641835.2 Pinus albicaulis
TTTGGTATTCTTGTTGTTGATGATATTTGAGCTAGACTTCTGTCTTCTTGAGCACGCTGGCTGTTTAGCCTGTTTGCAGCACTGTTTAGTGCGACTGAGTGTCTCCGGTTGGAGATCTCACCCTTAGCCCCGGGGGACTTCGAGTGCCTGCTCGGGCAAGGTATTTTCTACAGTTTTCAGTGGAGGATTTGGTTGTTGTTTTGCGGAGGAGCTGGGCTTCTTTGGGTGACTGCGCAGTCCCTAGGAGAGAGGACGCAGTTCTTGGTGGAGGGGTGCTATTGCGGGGTTTTCTGCAGGAGATTCAGTGTTATTCGGTGTGGAGGTTCAGTATTTATCATTTGGAGAGTTTCCTGAGGAGTTTGTGGCTCCATCTCAGTATATTTCATCTGGCATCTGCGCTGGGCCTGGAGGGACAGCGTTTTTCCTTGAGGAGGGTTTCTGGGGTGATTTTCGGAGGTGGTCCATTTGGTTTATGGTTTCTGGATTTTGTCCGGAGCAGTGAGTACAGGTGATCTACAGATTTTTAGCTCATTCCGGCGTGGGGATCAGCCCCTAGTTCCAGTTCATTCCGACGGCGGCGGTGTCGAAGAGTTTCTTCAATTCATTGGGCTGTGATTCACCAAGAGTGACCATTTCACATTTACGAGAGAGTTCTCCACTTGCCTTGAGCAAGAATAGGTGCTATCATTCCGATCATCTATTGTATTTCTTTATATTCTCAGATTAATAAAATGGCTTAGCATTCCTGGCATTTTTATGAGTATTTGCTTTATGTTCTATTTCTGGCATTTTCTATATTGTCGTATGCTTGTATTGCTGTCTATCTCCCTTTCGGGATATTACAGTGGTATCAAAGCATAGTTCTGGCTCAGCCTGTGGTCTATGACATCGGGAAAGAGATCATACAGAGGTTTGCTGGAATTTTGGAGAGCAATAGCAGTTGCGGTACCAAAAACGAAATTGGAAAAAGGGCCAAAATACAAAGGGTCAAATTTTGAAGGTTGGAATTAGAACGTTTTAGGTTTGTTCTGGGTTTTAGGCAAGGATCACCTTCCCTAGAATTCTAGAATTTTAAAGTAGTTTCCGAGTGGAGTAAATCGGAGGTCGAAATCATGATAGTATGGTTTTCACGGCCGTGCGGTTTACGAGGAGCTGTGGGCCTTTTTATAGCCGGGAAGTGCGATAGCGGTGAGGAGGATGCAAGGAGATTTAGAGAGGCGCTCCTCCAACACATGCAGGATGTGTCACAGAGACTCACTGCGCTGGAGGTTAGGCAGCGAGAAACCCTAAGGGGTTTTCAGATCGGTGAGGGATCAGGCACGTCACACCATATGCCGGAGCGTGATGCTATCCCCATCATGGCATCGCATGCACCCACGCGACCCACTATGCCCACTTTGCTAGCAGAGGACACAGGGGCAGCAGCATAGCGGGAGCCGGAGGTTGACCCTGGCCAGATGGACGCCTACATTGCAGAGTACCTGGCACGTGGGCCGGCGATCAGAGATCTTATCTCATTTAGAGATTATGTTCAGCTCCAGCGTGATGGTAGACCTCGTGATCATCACAGGGGACACAGACATCATCATGACGACCACCGCGCAGCTAGCAGATTTCATTTGCCCACGTTTGATGGCTCATCAAACAGTTCGGCAAAGTCTTGGGTGGAAAAGTTGGACATCTATTTCCAGCTTAATCAGATGTCGCAGTCAGAGGCCATTAAGGTGGCAACATTGCACTTGGAGGATGAGGGCACACAGGATTGCAGGGAGTCTGAGGTTACACCTAGTGTGACACATGATTCACCCTCATTGGAGACCTCCTTGGCCATGTCGGTTGATGTGGTAGTGGAGAAGGTAGAGCCTACCTCAGTAGAGCCATCCATTGAGGTGATGACCGGAGTCGTGTCCGAGTCTTCAGGTGGTAGCAGCACACGACAGATGGGTGAGGCGTTAGGAGATATATCCACCTTCGATGAGGCACTAGCAGGTACAAGGGTATTGGATGATGGTCGCAGACAGCGGTATCATCGACTTCGGACGGACCTTCGAGTTTTGAGAGGGAAGGCCACGTCAGTACGGGAGGCCATTTTGTTGCAGGACCAGGAGCTGGAGGGTATGAGAGTGACTTGTGCCAAGTCGGTGGCCAAGTTGGTCCGCATTGGGGAACGACTGGATTCCCTGATGGTACAATCGGAGGGCACGTTGGAGCGTCAGATCATTCCCCTTCCGGCATGCATGGATGGGACTAGCAGTGTTGTTGGGTCATCTCTTCCCGTTGGAGAGAGAGAGGCAGAGCCACCTAGTCAGATCTCATATGTTGACTTGGATAGCAGTATGAGACGATCAGAGTTGCACAAGGTACAGCATCCACATGTTGAGGTTGGATGGCGAGAGATTTTGAGTTGGTACTCGGTGGAGCGGGCTATGGAGATAGTGATGGATCCGAGTGTAGCTCAGCAGGATTTTCTATGCATGGGGAATACAGGAACCCAAGATTGGCATTGGGATCCAGGTGGGATCACCTATCGTTTCCCAGGCAGGTTGGCTGACTATGTCTTGGAGAGTACAGTTTGCCTAGTAGTAGAGCATGTGCAGTTTCGGTCAGCTCCAGTGGCCAACCAGTTTATGGGTAGACTCCCTAGGTTGTCTTGGCATGACATTCATACACGGGATCACGGGGTGGTCAGCACACCTTGGCAAGAGCTTGTCGGAGGAGGTGGCATTGGCAGGCCACCAGATGGCACGTTGTATGGGGCACAGAGGACGCAGCGGAGCCGAGCAGTGGTGGTAACACTACTGACACAGGGAGATTCACTTCTCGGACCCCTTGAGGAGGATTTGGAGTGATGATCCTTTTGTCGGCAGGTTAGTGATACGACGGTGGAGACGATGTTACCGATTGGTGGTAGTCCGACATGTAGAGGCACAGCTCTAGGTCATCACATCCAGGGATGTGTGGGAGCCTCTAGCATTGAGCAGTGGATTGCCGGTGGACATGGAGTAGCATGGTGGTGTACCATAGTGTGTGGGACTGCATTGTGGAGTAGGAGTATCCTACATCACATTGAGAGCATGCGGAGAGTGACCGATGCCTGGACACAGTCAGGGCACGAGACGGTACAGGTTGCTACAGTAGTAGCACATGGTATCCAGCAGCATACCGAGGTATGCCTCAGTGTGCAGTGGCATGTTGAGGAGTATATGGATGATCAGTGGTATGCGAGGGCATACGGTGCTGCACAGCAGGGTCTTAGAGCATTGCTTCCAGGGAGACTCATGGACAGGGACATCGGGCTTACCTTTGGGAGTAGTTCACCTAGGATCGATGGAGAGACAAAGGAGCGATACTTGGCAGTATCTGTGGGGACTCACACACCTGACTCGCTTCGACATCACTCACAGGTACAGTTGATTATGTTTTTGACCTTTGGCACTTTGGGCGTGAGCAACAGGGTACGCGAGGTTCACCCAAGATATTTGGATGACACTCAGTACACTAGGCGAGAGACTTCTCAGCAGTGGCACTGGGTTGGTGTGCTAGTTGACAGCTACAGGTTGGGGGAAGAGATGATCCTTTGCAGAGGTGGTGCATCAGTAATCACTGAGCCTACGCTTGGGGAGCAGGTCATGAGGGAGACATGCATCACTCTTCCCTCACGGCATGTCGAGAACATGCATGGGCAAACGATACTGGGTACAGCAGAGGTAGCATCCCAGTATGTGTTTGGGCTCCAGACACTGTATCGACACTTTATCGAGAGGATGGGTGCCTAAGTTGAGTTGATGAGGGATATGCGGCTAACATTGGGGTCAGACATCGAGGTGGGACAGTCATATGCACTGACATCGAGTACGGTGACAGCAGCTGCAGGTCCGTATTCTCTAGAGGTTTTGGAGGTCGATGGGATTGTTCTGCAGGGGACCAGTAGACAGCGGGAGCATGACATTCCTGATCAGGAGTGGGAGGAGTTGTTGGGTATGGTGGAGCATCCATCTGTGGGTCGACACAGGGATGAGACGCAGATAGGTGCACACACAGTCAGCAAAGCTGTAGTGTTTTTAGTGTGTAGCACTCTCCAGGAGTACATCGATGGAGCTTGCGGCATATCTTGCCCACTTTGGCCCATTATAGAGAGAGGGGCTTCCTTCTACAGGCAGCTTTCACTGGCAGACAGGGCAGAGCAGTGGGAGTTGATTACGAGCTGGCGACAGCACTCCCGGCATGTTCCATATGCAGTTGTTATCGCTACATCAAATTCTTCTTCCATGATGGACTGGCGGGAGGTCATGAGTTGGTACCCTCTTGATGTTATGGTATTCTTCGGAGGGAGCACAGTGGAGCAGGAGCCCATGGACATAGCACATGTTATAGATTCCAGCTGGCAGGGGGACACGGGTCATCATTTCTTTAGCACCCCATCCCGATTTCAGGGGAGTAGGATCAGCATGGGATTGAGTCAGGACTTGGACTGGAGAGAGGTGAGGAGTTTGTATGCAGTTGGTGGGGCAGTATATGCAGTTACAGGTGTAGTACAGCATGAGCCTGGGAGCATTGATGCCAGTTGGTGGTCTTCACCCCTGAGAGCATCAGTTACAGCTAGAGATAGTGCGCAGCCTAAGCCGTGGGACTTGGGCGATGATTGGCCCTGGTGGCATTGTGAGTTGAGAGGACTGTCGGTCAGTGAGAGATCAGTTTGGGATCCTGGCATTGAAAGGACCCTTCATGTCAGGGTGATGCTAAGGTCAGAGAGGGTTCAGTGGCACATCTGGGACCCCGGCACATTTTGCAGAGTTAGTGGGGAGCATCGGCTAGGGAGGAGGCTTGTTCAGGCATTGTCGGAGGACAAACAGTTTTTGCCGGATGAGGATGCCACTTGGGAGAGCGAGGAGATTTTGCTGTTCAGGCATTGTTGGATGACAAGCAGTTTTTGCCGGATGAGGATGCCACTTGGGAGGATGAGAAGATTTTACAGCATCCATCACTTCAGTCGCTTGAGGACAAGCAACATTTTGCCGGGGGAGACTGTAATATTCCTAATTAGCACCGCTAATTGGAATATTTGATTTTTGTATAGTTTTGCCGACTATAGTTAATTAATAAATAAAAGTGAGAAAAGCGGTCTAAATCACTTAAAGTAAAATAAAGTTTTTCCCTAGTAGAGGCAACGTTGTAACTTAAGGGGGAGCCTTGGGGGTCCACACCACGCATGAGAGGAGGCTCACGTAGCCTCTAGGAGCTTCTGCGCAGTCTTATGAGGAGCACGTGGGAGAGAGAGGGACCACGTAGGGTTTTGAGGAGGGCCAGCGTTATAAAAGGAGGGAGAGCCATCTCATTTGGTATTCTTGTTGTTGATGATATTTGAGCTAGACTTCTGTCTTCTTGAGCACGCTGGCTGTTTAGCCTGTCTGCAGCACTGTTTAGTGCGATTGAGTGTCTCCGGTCGGAGATCTCGCCCTTAGCCCCGGGGGACTTCGGGTGCCTGCTCGGGCAAGGTCTTTTCTACAGTTTTCAGCGGAGGATTTGGTTGTCGATTTGCGGAGGAGCTGGGCTTCTTTTGGTCACTGCGCAGTGCCTAGGAGAGAGGACGCAGTTCTTGGAGGAGGTGTTCTATTGCGGGGTTTTCAGCAGGAGATTCAGTGAGATCTGGTGGGGAGGTTCAGTCTTTATCAGTGGGAGATTTCCGGGGAGTTTGTGGCCCGATTTCAGCATATATCATTTGGCATCTGCGCTGGGCCTGGAGGGACAGCGTTTTTCCTTGAGGAGGGTTTTTGAGGTGATTTTCGGAGGCTGACCATTTTCTATATGGTTTCTGGGTTTTGTCCGGGGTGGTGAGTTCAGGTGGTCTGCCGATTTTCAGCTCATTCCGGCAATGGGATCAGCCCCTAGCTTCAGTTCATCCTAGCAGCAGCAGTTTACGGCAGTTTCTTCCAGCCGCTGGGACGCAGTTTCTTGTAGCAGCCATTTCCTGTTTTTCTGAGAGGGTTCTTCACTTGCCTTGTGCAAGGATAGGTGCATTTATTCTGATTATCCATTGTATCTCATTATATTCTCAGATTAATAAAATGGCTTAGAATTCCCGGCATTTTTATGTGTATTTGCTTTATGTTCTATTTCCGGCATTTTCTATATTGTCGTATGCTTGTATTGCTGTCTATTTTCCCATTCGGGATATTACAGAGCTTGTAAAAAACGGTCAATACAAATTTCATGTGGCTAAAACGTTGAAAGTAGATCCTATGTCTGATATGGTAAATGTTGAAGATGATCAACCCGAGCTCATTTTTGGTCCAGCCATAGATGGTCAATTAGAAGATAGTGAATTTTCCTTGTTTTATCTGAGTTTGAGAATTCATCAGTGTATCCTTCACAATGCCATGCTTGACTCCGACGCTTCTCATAACTTGATGCCAAAGGCCATAATGAAAAAATTGGGCTTGGATATAACCCGTCCTTACCATGATCTTTACTCCTTTGATTCTGGTAGAGTACGTTGTCTTGGTCTTATTAAGGATTTGGTAGTTTCACTTCAGCAAACCCAGATAAAAATGTCTTAATGGATGTGGTAGTAGCTGATATACCGCCACGGTTTGGCATGTTACTGTCAAGATCTTGGGGAGAAAAGTTAAGAGGTAATTTGCAATTGGATTTCTTTTATGCCACCGTCCCGATTTTTGGAAAATTGAGGAAGTTGTACCCGGAGACAAAAATGAAGTATATGATCACTAGTAAAGAGAAACCCAACAATCATCCTATCAATGTTGTACATACTGATCTTGAGACATTTATTTTGTTTAATGATAGTGGTTTAAATGATTTAGATAGTCAGCTCATAGAAGTTGCAGAAATTCCAGAAATTTAAAATAGTGTCAGAGCAGTAAAAACAAGGCAATCAGCCTAGTTCTTCAGAGCAATGATCAGGATAAGTCAGAAAAAGGTTCAGAACAGATTGAAGAAGTGGCCCGAAAAGAAGAGATAAATCAGAATGCAAAATTTCAACTTCTGGATGATGAGATTGGTCTTTGGACCATGGATTTCGACGGTGCCTTAAGGAAAGATGTGGCAGGCATCAGTTTCTGGATCTGTAGTCCTTTTCATCAACTAGGTAAAGTTCCAAAAAGTGTGAGATTATGTTCATATAAGTTGGCTTTCGATTGTTCTAATAATGAATCTGAGTACGAGGCATTGATCACCGGCCTCAAAATTCTAAAAAAGTTGGTCGCAAAAAGAATTATTGTTTATGGTGACTCCGAGCTTGTAATCAAACAGGGAAAAGGGGAATACCAGGCTAAGCATCCACGAATAAGAGCATATAGAAATGTGTAAATTTATGTAGATGTTCTATGCTTGATGCAACTTTACCTTTTCTTCAATACTAGACAGCAATGAAATAAGCCATAAAGTAAAATGCTGATAGAACATACCAGTAGATCGACAGAAGACAAGCCAGAAACAGATAATTGTGTTGGTGCGTTACGGCGGTCATCAGGATGCTTCAACCAGCAAAGTCTCGATATGGTCGACTAACCAGCAATGTCACACAACCCTCAAAACAGCCAAACGGTCAACTCAAAGTCAACCCAAAAAAGTCAATGCTGCCCAGAAAAGTCAACATAGAACAGCAAGTCAAAGTCAACGCAACACAGTCTACAGTCAACCTTTGACCTCGGTTCTTGTGCCAAAATGTACAAACTGTAGAAATCGAAGTCTACGCCAAAATTCAGCTCCTTTTGACCATGCGTTGACCAAAGTCGACGTTGGTCAAACTTGCGATGGAAACCCTAGCTGCTGCAGAAATGTCTTCGTCCTTCTCCCACGTGTGAACCGCAGATTGCCTCCAAGTAGCTCGAACCTATCAGAAGTGGAGAGAGAAATATGTGTGATGATGAGATGAGATGAGTGAAATGTCCCCCAACATCGACCTTATTTATATCCATCACTTGAGGGTGTGTGACACATTTGTTGGGGTACAAAACCTTAAAGCCGACCTACACAAATTTGAATATATTAGAAAATAAATTCAAAATAAATGTTCTGCTCATCGGATCAAGATGATCTTTAGATCAATCTTGCACCTCTTCGAAAAAGGAACCCAATAAAAATATTGGTATCTTCGTCTAAGCATCACAACATGGACTTTGGACCTAGTTGTCCAATTTTAACACTCCCTCTCAACTAGGAAGAACTCCATCCACTTGTGCAACTCAACATCGTGCGTCATCCTGCCGTAACTTGATTTGTTGGCTTCTTTATTTCAGAACAGAAGTGGGTCAGTCACAAAGACATTATTCCTGGCTGACAGATTCAACCCAGAGGTCCGAAACCTTTATAAGACTCACAAAGATTCTCCTACCAACTCGAAGTTGGTTTATCTGACCCGGAGTCAGTAGAAGGTCTGAAACCTCACTAGCCTTGATCCCAGATCAAGTGGTTGGACCGTGCCATTCTAGATAGAGAGTACGGCAATCTCTGATGCATCCATTAGTCTTTGCTACTAGTCTCTAGCTTTTCCCACCTCACTGGCCAAATGAGAGGTACATCCCATGAGCCCTAAACCCAATGGGTAGGATGCATATGGGGCACAGATAATGAGAGGTGAACCAAATCAATCATCACAACGGTGGGGCCCAAGCACACCAACAAGTTTCGGCAAGCCTAGCCTTGTGGTTGCTTATAGCTCTGAGAAGCTATCCCCAAAGCCCCCCAGAGCTCCCAAAGCTCATCGTCCAACATGACCCTCATCATAGGGTCGTTCCACGATACCAAGACTCTCACGGAAGGTTAGGAACATGACCTTCCCCAAGGGCATTGTGAGAATATCGGCAACCTGCTCATCAGTTACTATATGATCAAGCCTTACGGCGCCTCGCTGTACCATATCTCGGATAAAGTGGTACCAGCCATCAACATGCTTGGATCAATCGTGGAACCTGGGATTCTATGACAAACGTATCCCCCTTTGGTTATCACAAAGGATAACGGTGGTATCTAGCACATGCTCGAACAGCTCACTGAAGAGCTTTCGCAACCAAACTGCTTCACAACAGGCCATACTTGTTGCAATGTATTCAGCCTCTGCAGTGCTCAAAGCCACCGACTTCTGCTTCCTGCTCATCCATGATATCGAAGCAGATCCAAGTGTGAAGCAGCATCCCGATGTGCTTTTACAATCCACCACACTGCCAGCCCAGTCGGCATCAGTATATCGAAGGAGTGTCACACTCCCGGCAGTGTATCTCAGCCCATGGTTTATCGTGCCCCGAAGATATCTCAGAAGATTCTTGGCACCAACCCAGTGAGTGTGATGAGGCTCAACCATCTGTTGACTCAAAGTGTTCACTGCAAAACATATATCTGGACGGGTGTTCACCAAGAACATCAGGGCCCCTACAAGTTGACAATACTCAGTAGGATTTGCCAATACGGGCCCAGCAGCGCTGCCACTCAACTTCTTAAAGTTGAGCTCCATCGGTGTCGACACGGACTTGCAGTCCACCATACTAAATCTTTCCAGAAGCTTCACAATGTATTTTCCTTGAGAAAGGAAAATCTCGCCAGGTCTCTGCCAGACCTCCAGGCTTAGGAAGTAGTGCATCAGTCTTAGGTCCTTCATCTCGAACTCAGTAGCGAGCTCCCTCTTGCACTGATGAATGAGAGGGTCAACACCTGTCAGGAAGAGGTCGTCCACATACAACACCAAAATTAGAGGCTTCTCTCTATCAACCTTGAAGTAAAGGTTTGGATCAGAATTACTACGAGTGAAGCTCCGCTTCATCAGGTAGCTATCTATCCTCTCGTACCAAGCTCTGGGTGCTTGCTTCAGCCCATAGAGGGCTTTCTTCAACCTGCAGACATGGGTGTCCCGATCCTGGACTTCAAACCCTAGAGGTTGCTCTACATACACCTCTTCCTTTATCGCACCATGAAAAAATGCGGTCTTCACATCCATTTGATGAAAACTCCATCCTTGCTTAGCAGCAACGGCTATGATAGATCGAATGGTGGTATATCGTGCCACAGGTGCAAATATGTTATCATAGTCTATGCCTTCCTTTTGAGAGAAGCCACGGGAAATGAATATTGCCTTGAACTTTTCAACACCTCCATCAGATCCATGCTTAATCTTGTAGAGCCATTTCGAGGTGACAACTGCTTTGTCCTCCGGTCTTGGAACCACATCCCAGACATCATTCTTCATTATGGACTCATACTCTTCGTGCATAGCATCCTTCCAGACTTGATGCTTTACGACTTCCTCAAAAGATCCAGGCTCGGATTGTACAATAGTACTCATGGCTACTAGATACCCTTGGTATTACTCGACTTCTTGCTTTCACGGAATGTCCCTCTTGGGGCCATATGTCCCTCAGCTTCCTCGAGAGTGTCCCTGAGCCATGATGGTCTCTTCCCTAGTGAAGGAGGTGGATCAATCGAGTCCATCGGTCCTTCAACATCAAGTATCGTCTCATCCTTTGGTTCTTCTTGATTTCCAGGCCTTCCTTCATGATCTTCCTCAGATCTCGGAAGATTGACTACTTTCCTCAGGGAAGCATCTTCATCAAAGGTGACATCGTGGCATATCTCCACTTCCCTTTGACCACGCACATAGACTCTATAGGCCTTCGAAGTTTCATTGTAGCCCACAAACATTCCCTTCTTCCCATAAGCATCCAACTTGCTCCTCTTCTCTTACGGCACATGAAAATAAACAGGACATCCAAAAACTCTAAAATGTGAGACGTCAGGTTTCTTACCAAAGAAAACCTCTTCGAGAGTTTTGGAGTCCAGAGCGGAATGCGGGCATCGGTTTTGTATGTACACAACAGTGTTCGCAGCTTCTCCCCATAGAAACTTCGGTAGACCTTCGTCATATAGCATGGCAAGGGCAGCTTCCACAATGGTCATGTTCTTTCGTTCAGCAATGCCATTCTGCTCAGGAGTATAGACAGTTGTGGTCTCCCTCTTGATGCTAGCTTCTCTACAAAAGTTCTTGAACTCGTTCGACTCATATTCAGCGCCATTATCAGTTTGTCGGATGGTATCACATGTCATCGCTCCCAATGGACTTCCTCCAACCTGGTAGAGTGTATCAACTCTAAACCCAATTGTGATAGCTTCCTTGAAGCTCTTCTTCCAGATGCGCACCTTCCCATCAATAAATACCACATTAAAACCTTTGTCTTCCATGGCTGAAATAGACACAAGGTTCTTCTTCAAATCAGGTACATAGAGTACCTCCGACAAGCAGAGGACTTGACCTTGAGACAAGTGGAGGGTCACAGTCCCTGTCCCTTTCACGAGATATGTGGCATTAACTCCAAGGATAATTTCAAGATTAGTATCCTTCTCAACCATATCAAAAAGTGCTTCCTTGAACCTGGTGATGTGCCTTGAGGCACCACTATCTATCAACCAGACATCCATAGTGTCAGGTGGAGATGCAGCAGAGAGGGCAGATACAAGAATGAATTCATTTCTTTTATCAACAACATTTGATTCCTCATACCTGGAATTTCTCGACCTTTTGAAAGGTTGACTATTTCCGTCGGAGAGAGCCTTCCTCTTCCCCTTGAACCTATTGTTCCTTTGATTGCCATTCCTCCGGTTGTTGTTGTTGTCATCATCATCGGGAGAATCCTTCTTGAAAGGGCATTCTCTAGCATAGTGACCTGGCCTATGACAAGTGTAACACTTGCCCTTCTTTCCTTGGGCCCTTGTTCTTCCTTTGTTCTTTGGACCACCAAAGTTCTTCTTTCTAGAATGAGCAGCATAGGCAGCGTTTCCTTCATTTTCATACTCCTTCATTCTTGTCTCTTCTTGTACGCATCTCGATAGTACTTCGTCAAAGTCAAGTATCACATTATTATTGAGAATGGTAGTGTTGAACACATGCCATTCAGATGGGAGCCCTCCAAGTGCGGTGAGTACCATATCTCGATCAGCTATTGTCTCCCCTATAGCCAGCAGATTTTTCCTGATCTCGGTCAGCTTCAGAAAATATGATTGAACAAACTCATCCTTGCCTTTCATCAGATTCTTCAATTGATTCTTGTAGAATAGGACTTGATTCGCATTGTTGGCCTTGAACATGTGGACCAACTTATCATACATCTCTTTGGATATGCCCAGCTCAGAGATGTAGGCAACCAGACTCTTGTGAATTGAGTCCCTGATCATCAGCTTTGCTTTGATCTCCCCCTTCTTATATTTTGTTTTGGCAACAGCAGTAGCAGTGGATGGAGGTTCTTGGATTTTACCCTGCACATAGTCCATGACATCTTGGTCGTCCAATTTAAGGTCCAATGTCATCTTCCAAGCATAGAAGTCATCATTCCCAGTCAATTTGTCATCCTCCTTGAAGCCATAGTTTGTGGAACCCATTTTCTTCTTCGGTGATTGCTACAAATTAGGTCTTTTTCTTCACCTTAGCTCTGATACCATGTAAATTTATGTAGATGTTCTACGCTTGATGCAACTTTACTGTAATATTCCCAATTAGCAATAGCTAATTGGAAATATTAATTTTGACTATTTTGCCTTTATAGAGTTAAAATATAAATAAAGTGGGTGAAGGGGACACCTAGCTCACACTTAGAATAAAAAGTATTTCCTAAAGTCACTTAAAAGACATGTCTATTTGGCAACGTGCGGCCTAGTGGTCAAGTGGCAACGTAGGAAAAGGAGCAGCGTAGACAATGTGGGGCCAAGCCAGTGCAGAGTGAGTTTGGCAGCGTGGGCCAAGGGGGACAGCGCAGAGATTGGTGGGGCCTAGGTGAGGGAAAGGCTCACCAAGCATAAAAGGAGGAAGGGTCTCCTCATTCTCATTCATTCTGATTATGCATCTTTGAGATTTGTCTTCTGAC
Source organism: Pinus albicaulis (assembly GCA_034641835.2). Classification (NCBI taxonomy): domain Eukaryota; kingdom Viridiplantae; phylum Streptophyta; class Pinopsida; order Pinales; family Pinaceae; genus Pinus; species Pinus albicaulis. Next base: position 2,901,749 of record CM076577.1, read on the forward strand.
ATTGAGCACGCTTGCTGTTTAGCAAAGTTTGCACGTACTGTTCAGTACATCGGGTGTCTCTGTTCGGAGATCCCAACCTCAACCCGGAGGGACTTCGAGTGCCTGCTCGGGTGAGGAGTTTCATCCTTGTTTTGTCGGAGAGAGTTGCAGCTACCACAGAAGGAGCATCCACTCAGAGAGACAGCGCAGTCAGTGAGAGGGAGGATGTAGTCTTGAGAGGAGGTGGTTCCGAAGTGGGGGTTTGTTGGTGGATTCAGCCCGGGATAGTAGGTAAGGGGCCAGCCTTTCCCTATTCCAGCATTTTGGAGGAGTTAGGGGCCATTATTTGGAGCAGATCATTCAGAGCCAACTTCCCTCCTTGAGAAATAGCGTAGTGCCTCAAGGGAGCCATTTTCAGGTTCGGCCATTTCTGAAAAGCTTTCTGGGCTTTTCTGGGTATTGGGAGTAGAGTTCTGAATTTTCTAAGGTAGGGATCAGCCCCAAAGATTTAGTTCATTCCAGCAGTAGCAGCAGCACAGTCGCTGTACCAACAGCTTTGGAGATAACGCAATCCAGAGGGAACAGCCATTCCGGGTCATTTCCTGAGAGTCTTTCTACGCTTGCCTAGTGCAAGCCGAGGTGCCATCATTCTAATCACCTCTCTACTCATTTCCCATTTCTCAGTATTAAAAAAATGGCTCAGTGTTCTCCATATTGTTTGTTTCCCTTATGATTTGTCTCTAGTTGTTGTATGTCTTTGTTTATGTTCTTGTATTGTTATTTCTTTCCATTTGGGATATTATAGTGGTATCAGAGCTCATAGACTTGGCTTAGCCTGTGGAGCAGATTGTCTATGACACTAGCAGGAAAACCTTACATCACTTACTGGGGAAGAAAGTATAAAGACCAAGAGCGGAGGTTAGAGCTCACTTTTGGGAAAGGAGACAGCATTCCAGTGGTGGACGCAGAGGAAGAGGAACCAATGGCGGAGGAAAGAGATGTCGGGAAGGAGTTCAGGGAACTCCTCCTCAAATCAATGCAGGATTTGACGAGGCGGATAGAGGAGATGGGGCAGAGATTCACGGCAGAGTCTAGACAGCGCGAGACCCCAAGGGGTTTCCATGTTGGAGAGGGCTCAGGCACATCCCATCATTTACAAGAGCACCTCATAGCGCAGCAAATGGCATCACACACACCTCCCCGTTCCACAATGCCGACATTTCTTGTCGCAGACATTGGGGCAGAAGCACAGCAGGAGCAGGAACCGGCACACATGGGAGATTATTTTGCTGAGTACCTGTCATACGGCCAGGAGTTCAGAGATGCCCTCACTTTCCATGATTTTGTTCAGCTCAAGCGAGACAGCAAACCCCACAACCATCACAAAGGGAACAGGCAATCACATGAACGGGACTTGCAGCGCACAGTGGGCAAATTCCATTTACCGACATTTGATGGGTCATCCAAGTGTTCGGAAAAAGCTTGGGTGGAGAAGTGGATATATATTTCTAGCTTAATTAGATGGCAAAGCTAGAGGCCATCAAAGTGGCAGCGCTACACCTAGAGGGCGAGGCCCAGGATTGGTGGTTTCACAAGATGGTTATGCTAGGGCACTTGAGAGTGACAACATATGCCAAGTTTACGCGGAGGTTGGTAGAGCGTTTTGATTGGAGGGATCCGGAGGAGCATTTTGTGGAGCTAACAAAGCTCAAGCAGACCGGGAGGCTAGACACGTACATATCAGAGTTTTTGAGACTCTCCGTGATGGTACCTGATTTATCCATAGCCCGGATGATCTATATGTTCATAGATGGGTTGGCAGAGCCTCTATAGAGATTAGTCAGATCGACGAGGCCCACGACACTCCATGATGCAGTTGAGAGGACTCGGGATTTGCAGGATGCACTTCCCAGGACTAGAGCTCCTTTTCCCCAAAGATAGGCATTCCAACCGAAGGGAAAGGACGAGAGGGCTCCGCTTGCCAAGGGGAACCAGGGCAGAGGGTTTGGAGATGATGAGGTTAGGAGAGACCTAAAAGCGGAGGAGGTTATGCTTCACGTGCCAGAGCCATGGGCACCAGGACACCATTGTGCCGCGGGAAAGGCACATTATATCGAGGTCTTCTCCAATAGTAGCGGGGAAGAAGAGGAGTATGAGGGGATGGACACTGGAGGTAGTAGTACAGCGCAGAGAGGGGATCATCTGCCACCTCCACTGCCTGGAGCAGGAGGTGCAGCTTTTGCACCTACCGAGGGAGCCCTTGTAGCCTTGCAGGGAGTTCCCAAGTACTTGACACTGCGTGTCCAAGGCACAGTACAAGTACAACGTGTGTCGGTGTTGGTAGAGAGTGGGTCTACCCACAATTTCATTGATGCCCAGCTGGTAGAGCGGAGGGGCATACAGATGGAGACTTTTGATGGGTTTTCAGTACTGGTTCTAGGGGACCAGACCATGCAGTGTGCCAGGTATATGCCAGCCTTGGCAGTGACGATGGGGACGTACACCCTGACAGATCATTTCTTCGTGGTGGACATTCTGAACACCAACGTGATACTTGGGGTACAATGGCTTATCACACTGAGAAAGGTCACCACTGACAGGGAGACCTTGGAGATGGAGTGGACGGACAAGAAAACTGGGAGGCATGAGAAGATTCGGGGTATGCACACCTAACCACCCAGACAGTTTTAGCACACCGGATGGAGGCAGATTTCTGGAAGGGAGATATAGAGTGGGCAGTAGAGTTGCGTGCGTCAGAGGCAGGATCTACAGGGCACGTCGTACACCCAGATGTACAGTCCATTCTCGACAGTTATGCTACAGTATTTGGGGAGATACCACCAGGACAACCACCAAATAGGGGGTTTGAGCACACGATTGAGCTGGAGCAGGGCATCCAGGCTGTTATCACTACACCCTATAGGCATCCCAAAGCCTATCGGGATGAGATTGAGAGGGCTATCCATGAGCTCCTAGATCTTGGACACATCTGTCCTAGCACTAGCCCCTTTGCTTCTTCAGTAATACTTGTGAAGAAGAAGAACGGCACGTTGAGGATGTGCATTGATTACAAGGCCCTAAACAAGAAGACCATGAAGAACCAGTACCCCATCCCACGGATCGATGAGCTGATGGATGAGCTGAGGGGGGCCTAGTTCTTCTCAAAGATTGATTTGAGATCTGGGTACCATCAGATTCGCGTGAGGGAGCAGGACATTCCCAAGACCGCTTTCAGGTGCCATTACGGCCATTTTGAGTTTTTGGTGATGCCTTTTGGTCTAACCAATGCCCCGACCACTTTCCAGTCATGCATGAATCACATATTCCGCAGTCATTTGAGGAAGTGTGTATTAGTGTTCTTTGACGACATTTTGATTTACAGCAGGGCATGGTAGGAGCACCTTCTACATATAGAGGTTGTATTGCGCATTTTGGAAGCGCAGCAATTTTACGTTAAGCTCTCCAAATGTGAGTTTGGGCTGACAGAGATGCTCTACTTGGGGCACATCATCGGGGTGGATGGAGTGAGGATCCACTGTAATATTCCTAATTAGCACCGCTAATTGGAATATTTGATTTTTGTATAGTTTTGCCGACTATAGTTAATTAATAAATAAAAGTGAGAAAAGGGGTCTAACTCACTTAAATAAAATAAAGTGTTTCCCTAGTAGAGGCAATGTTGTAACTTAAAGGGGAAAGCCTTGGGGGTCCACACACACATGAGAGAGGCCTCACGTAAACTCCTAAGGTAACTGCGCAGGTCAAAGAGGAACTCAAGGACGTAGATAGGGTTTTGAGGGAGCTAGCACTATAAAAGGTGGGGGTTTCACTCCATTTGGCATTATGGATATGTTATTGATATTGAGAGCTAGACTTTTGTCTACTTCAGCACGCCGGTTGTTTAGTCGGTCTGCAGCACTGTTTAGTGCGAACTGAGTGTCTCCGGTCGGAGATCTCACCCTTGGCTCCGGGGGACTTCGAGTGCCTGCTCGAGCAAGGTTTTTCATTCAGTTTCAGTTGATGATTTGCAGTGGATTTTTGGGTGGACGTTGCAGAGGAGTTGGTCTCTTGGAGTGACTGCGCAGTCCAGGAGAGAGGACGCAGTTCCAACAGGGAGGACGCAGTCTTTGTTGAGCAGCGTTGTTGTGTGGTGATTTGGCAGTGGTTTCAGCGTTTTTCAGCCTTGAGGAGGTTGCCATTTCAGCCGGAGGTTTTGCAGGAGGATTCAGGCCCTTTTCTCAACGTGTTCCTTGAGCTTCTGCGCTGTTCCTGGAGGCACAGCGTTTTTGTAGGAAGAGGGTTTCTGGGGGCGATTTTCGGAGGTGGTCCGTTTGGTATATGATTTCTGGGTTTTGTCCGGAGCAGCGAGTACAGGTGATCTGTAGATTTTTTAGCTCATTCCGGCGAGGGGATCAGCCTCTAGTTCCAGTTCTTTCCAGGAGCAGCAGTTTACGGTAGTTTCTTCCAGCAGCTGGGAAGCAGTTTCTGTAGTAGCCATTTCCTGTTTCTGAGTGGGTTCTTCACTTGCCTGGTGCAAGGATAGGTGCTCTTATTCTGATTATCCATTGTACCCATTTATATTCTCAGATTAATAAAATGGCTTAGCATTTCTGGAATTTTATGTGTATTTGCTCTATATTCTGTTTCCGGCATTTTTCTATATAGTTGTATGCTTGTATTGCTGCCTATTTCCCGTTGGGGATATTACATCCACGAGGACAAGATCAGGGCCATCAGGGATTGGCTAGAGCCGAAGAACGTGATAGAACTTCGGGGGTTTGTAGGGATCTGCACCTACCATCGAAAGTTCATCAAGGGATTTTCCCAGCTTGCTGCACCCCTTACAGACCTTACCAAAAAGGGGGCATTCAGTTGGACGGATATGGCCCAGAGGGCTTTTGACAGGCTCAAGGAGGTGATGAGCAGCTGTCTAGTGTTAGCATTGCCAGATTTTACACAGCCCTTTGTCTTGGAGTGTGATGCATCGGGGGAGGGGATCAGCACAATTTTGATCCAGGGAGGCCACCCCATAGCTTTCGAGAGCCGGAAGCTATTGCCACATGAGAGGTTGTATGCTATATACGACAAGGAGATGTTGGCCATCATGCATGCATTGGCCAAGTTTCGACAGTACTTGGTAGGGTACAGATTCAGGGTGAGGACGGATCACAACAGCCTCCGATTCTTTTTAGAGCAGAAACAGTTGTAGGAGAGGCAGCAGATTTGGGTCAGCAAGATCCAGGCTTATGACTTTGACATCGAGTATGTCAAGGGGAAGAACAAAGTTGTGGCAGATGCACTTTCCCGCAGACCGGCAGCGTTGTCCTTGTTGAGTTTGGACACGGACTGGAGGGCTCAACTGTTGGTGGAGTACTCCAAGGACCGTTTTGCTTGTGAGATTTTGGATGGACAGGTGACAGATGACAGGTACAGAGTGATGGACGAGGTGATCTATTACAGGGACGGGATCTTCTTGACTGAGGGCTCCCAGCTCAAGAAGAAGATATTGCACGCCTCGCATGATTCTCCATTATCAGGCCACCAGGGGTTTACCAAAACCTATAGGGCCATAAGAGAGAGGTTCTCTTGGAAGGGCCTCCAGGAGGACGTGCTCCAACATGTCAGGGAGTGCGAGGTTTGCCAGCGTAAGAAGGGGGAGATGAACCATCCGACAGGATTATTGCAGCCTCTTCCCATACCTGAGGGGAAATGGGAGAGTATTTCGATCGACTTCATTACAGGGTTTCCCACAGTACAGGGCAATGATTGCATATTTGTAGTCATTGATCGACTGACTAAATATGCTCATATTTTCGCCATATCGGCACATTACACTACAACACAGGTAGCAGAGTTGTTCTTCAGGGACGTTTTTAGATTGCATGGTCTCCCAAAGACCATTGTTAGTGACAGGGACAGCCGCTTCATGGGCGGATTTTGGCAGGGGCTTTTCCGTTTGGTGGGCACTAAGTTGACACTGAGTACTAGTTACCACCCCCAGACGGATGGACAGACCGAGATAGTGAACAAGTGGCTGGAGGGCTACTTGCGTAACTATTTCAACAGGCAGCAGAAGGCATGGTTGAGATGGTTTCACTTGGGGGAGTACTGCTACAAGAACACTCATCATATGTACATTGGTATGTCTCTGTTTTATGCATTGTATGGATATCATGCTTTATCTTTTGCTGACATGATGTTTGGTACTAGCAAGGCTCCTAGAGAAAAGGGTTGGATCCAAGAGAGTCAGGATATACTCTAAGCTCTCAAGGATAACATGGCTACAGCACAGAACCAGCGGAAGTTGTACACCAACAGGGGACGAGTTGAGAGGCAGTTTGAGGTAGGGGACTTGGTCTACCTATGCTTACAACCATATCGGCAGTCCACGCTGAAGCAGAAGGGGGATGAAAAGCTCAAGCCTCACTTCTATAGAACTTACAGGGTGATATGCAGAGTGGGACGGGTTGCATATGAGTTGGAGCTACCCAAGGGTAGCAAGATTCACAACGTTTTTCACGTGTCATACCTGAAGAAGGCATTGGGTCAGTAGGTGACTGCAACAGAGGACCTTCCGCCCACAGATTATGAGGGGCACTTGGTGCTACAGCCGAAGGCCATTATTGACACTAGGGAGAGGCAGCTACAGAGCAGGACAGTCAAGGAGTACCTAGTGAGATGGAGGAATTTACCGGATGAGGATGCCACCTGGGAGAGTGAGAAGATTCTGCAACATCCATCATTACAGTTGCTTGAGGACAAGCAACGTTTTGCCGGGGGACACTGTTATATTCCCAATTAGCAATAGCTAATTGGAAATATTGATTTTGACTATTTTGTCTTTATAGAGTTAAAATATAAATAAAGTGGGTGAAGGGGACACTTAGCTCACACTTAGTATAAAAAGTATTTCCTAAAGTCACTTAAGAGACATGTCTATTTGGCAACGTGGGGCCTAGTGGTCAAGTGGCAGCATAGGAATAGGAGCAACGTAGACAGCGTGGGGCCAAGCCAGCTCAGAGTGAGTTGGACAGCATGGGCCAAGGGGGATAGCGCAGAGATTGGTGGGGCCTAGGTGAGGGAAAGGTTCACCAAGCATAAAAGGAGGAAGGGTCCCCTCATTCTCATTCATTATGATTATGCATCTTTGAGATTTTTCTTCTGACATTGAGCACGCTTGTTGTTTAGCAAAGTCTGCACGTACTGTTCAGTACCTCGGGTATCTCCGTTCGAAGATCCCATCCTCAACCCAGGGGGACTTCGAGTGCCCGCTCGGGTGAGGAGTTTCATCCTTGTTTTGCCGGAGAGAGTTGCAGCTACCACAGGAGGAGCATCCACTCAGAGAGACAGCGCAGTGAGTGAGAGGGAGGACGCAGTCTTGAGAGGAGGTGGTTCCGGAGTGGGGGTTTGTTGGTGGATTCAGCCCGGGATAATGGGTAAGGGGCTAGCCCTTCCCTATTCCAGCATTTTGGAGGAGTTAGGGGCCATTATTTGGAGCAGATCATTCAGAGCCAGCATCCCTCCTTGAGGAATAGTGTAGTGCCTCAAGGGAGCGATTTTTGGGGGACGGCCATTTCTGAAAAGCTTTCTGGGCTTTTCTGGGTATTGGGAGTAGAGGCCATTCCCAAAGTTTCCGAATTTTCCGAGGTAGGGAGCAGCCCCAAAGATTTAGTTCATTCCAGCAGTAGCAGCAGCATAGTAGCAGTACCAGCAGCTTTGAAGATAACGCAATCCAGAGGGAGCAGCCATTCCGGGTCATTTCCTGAGAGTCTTTCTACACTTGCCTAGTGCAAGCTGAGGTGCCATCATTTTGATCACTTCTGTACTCATTTCCCATTTCTCAGTATTAATAAAATGGCTCAGCATTCTCCATAATGTTTGTTTCCCTTATGATTTATCTCTAGTTGTTGTATGTCTTTGTTTATGTGCTTGTATTGTTGTTTTTTCCATTTGGGATATTACATTTACCTTTTCTTCAATACTAGACAACAATCACATAAACCATAAAGTAAAATGCCGATAGAACATACCAGTAGATCGACAGAAGCCAAGCCAGAAATAGATAATTGTGTTGGTGTGTTACGACGGTCAACAGGATGCTTCAACCAACAAAGTCTCGATATGGTCGGCTAACCAGCAATGTCACACAACCCTCAAAACAGCCAAACGGTCAGCTCAAAGTCAACCCCAAAAAGTCAACGAAGAACAACAGCAAGTCAAAGTCAACGTAGCACAGTCTACGGTCAACCGTTGACCTCAGTTCTTGTGCCAAAATGTAGGGACTGCAGAAATCGAAGTATATGCCAAAATTCAGCTCCTTTTGACCATGCGTTGACTAAAGTCAACGCTGGTCAAACCTGTGATGGAAACCTTAGCTGCAGCAAAAATGTCTTCATCCTTCTCCCACGTGTGAACCACAGATTTCCTCCAAGTAGCTCGAACCAATCAGAAGTGGAGAGAGAAATATGTGTGATGATGAGATGAGATGAGTGAAATGTCCTCCAACGTTGACCTTATTTATATCCATCACTTGAGGGTGTGTGACACATTTGCTGGGGTACAAAACCTTAAAGTCAACCTGCACATATTTGAATATATTAGAAAATAAATTCAAAATAAATTTTCTGCTCATCGGATCAAGATGATCTTTCGATCGATCTTGCACCTCTCCAAAAGAGGAACCCAATAAAAATATTGGTATCTTCATCTGAGCATCACAACATGGAGTTTGGACCTAGTTGACCAATTTTAACAAAATGTTGTACTTGATATCCTCAAAATGTTTCCTAAATATACATTGTCAGTAGCACCAAGAGGTCAGAATCTTATGGCAGATTCGCTTGCTACAATAGCAAGTAATTTTAAGATTCCCATTTATTCTAATAGGAAGTTTGAAATTCATGTCAAACACCGACCAGCTGTCCCTGACAACTTGAGGTATTGGCAAGTGTTCTGGGATGACAAACAGGTGAACAATTTTCTGTAGATGGAAGGTAATTTTGAAAATTCCTTTATTGATGAGGTATATGATAAAGATGATCAAGTCATCGAGGCTACTCAGGTTGATGTATTACAGCTGAAAGATAACAACATTCCAAGGGGTCATGTACCTTTGGAAGAATTGGTTGATCAAGATGATGTTGCTAGAATCCGACCATGGTTCCTACCGAGAAAAGTGTTGAAGATGTGAATATTGGAACAGCAGACAAGCCCAAGATGGTCAAGTTGTCCAAGTCCTTATCTCCGGAGGTAAAAGACAAATACATAACATTGTTGTCTGAATTTTTTGATGTATTTGCTTGGGACTATGCAGAGATGAAGGTTTATGACAAGAATATCATTCTGTAATATTCCTAATTAGCTATGGCTAATTGGAATATTCGATTTTGCTCAATTTTGTTGTCTATAGTTTATTCATAAATAAAAAGGTGAGTAGGGGAGACATAACTGTTAAGTCCCTTTATTAATAGTGTAGCCCCTTATTATGTTAGTGTCGCCCCCCTTATTGTTATTATTGTACCCCTGTAACCCCCATATTGTTATTATTGTGCCCTTACATTATTATTTTTAGGTTGGCTAGGATTACATTGTGGCCCCACTTGGATTATATTGTGGCCCCATGGACTCCTATATATAGAAGGAGGTTTTGTTCATTTGTATCATCCAAGAACAGTTCATTTATGTAATGTATTGGAGGTTTCCCCCTCGAAGTGGCTTATTTCTAAGGCGTTGATATATCTTTTCTTCTCTTTTTGGAGCTGGTTACACAACATTTGGTATCAGAGCCTTTGGATTCTAGGGTTTCGCTGCTCCAAACAGGTCATCGTGGCATTTTCGCTATAACTTTTTTTCTACGAAGTTTCAGAAGCTGAAATTTTTAGGGTGCGAAGCAGAAATCCTGAGGAAGCTTTTCTAAAAATTTCAGACCTTGGTTCGCAATATTTGCGGAGATATCATCTGTGGAAGTCAGGTCTTTTTTCAAGCTCCTAAACAGGTCATCGTGGAATTTTCGCTATAAATCTGTTTCTACGAAGGTTCAGAATCTGAAATTCATATGGTGTGAAGCTGAAATCCTGAGGAAATTCGTCAAAAAATTTCAGAGCTTGGTTCGCAATATTTTTGGAGATATGATCTGTGGAAGGTAGTGCTTTTTCAGGCTCCTGAATTTCATCTCAAAGAGGTGATCGTGGGAAAATTTCAATAAATCTCTCTCTGGGCATCGGATTGGAGTGCCGTAAAAATTGGTTGCAAGTACACGGACTCTAGTTTCTTGGCTATCAATTTCAAAGACAAAGAATGAAACAGTGACACGTGGCAAGTAGTACAAGTTTACTCTACTGAACTAGTCTAGAATTAGGTCATTGTGGGAGAATGGACACAACTTTGTCTTGGAGAATCCAAATTAGATCAGACCTGTGGAATTTGAAAGAAGCTTCAGAGGGATACTATAGGGCTGAATTTCAGATATTGAAGATTTTCAATCACAGAGATAATCCAATTTAAATATCGAGCTCCTCAAAAGCAAGAAAAAGGTGTGTATTTTTCCGAATTGCATAAGTCTTGTTTGAAGAATCAATTTGAATTGATTCCAAGGGAATATTTTAGAATTTTTATCAGTATTGGGTTCTATAATGCCTCCAAAAAATAATTCCATACCCATTAATCCCTCAAAAAGCTATACTATGACACATGAAGAGGAAGAGTTGCAGTATGAGATATCAAAATTACGGTACCAAGTGCAACAATTTTCAATCTTACGAAGAGCAATTGAAGATGAAATAGATGGTTTAAAAGCAGAAATGGAGGCTAAGTTGGATGGTTTGAAGGATCAAATAATAGCAAATATGGATGATAAATTAGTGGAAGATCACATCGAGCATCAACAACAAGTTCTCCAACTCTCAAAGGATAACCCAACTTTGGTGCAGAATCTAATGAAACAACAGGAAGATAAACATGACATCGAAAGAAGTTATGAAGCCGTCATAGAAACAAGAACTCGACAAGTACAATCAATTTGAGAGTATTTCAGCAAGTGGAAGAACTTTCCTGTAGAATATTTCACATGGGAAGATGAGAATTTTATACAGAAGCATCAAGAAATAATCAAGCGTTGAGGACAACACTTGTTTGAAGGAGAGGGGCATGTTAAGTCCCTATATTAATAGTGTAGCCCCTTATTATGTTAGTGTAGCCCCCCTTATTTTTATTATTGTATCCCTGTAACCCCCATATTGTTATTATTGTGCCCTCACATTATTATTGTTAGGTCGGCTAGGATTACATTGTGGCCCCACTAGGATTATATTGTGGCCCCATGGACTCCTATATAGAAGGAGGTTTTGTTCATTTGTATCATCCAAGAATTGTTCATTTATGTAATGTATTGGAGGTTGCCCCCTCGAAGTGGCTTATTTCTAAGGCGTTGATATCTCTTTTCTTCTCTTTTTGGAGCTGGTTACACAACAATAACTCACTTTAGAAATAAAAGTTCACTCCCTAGTAGCACAACATTGTAACTTAAGTGAGCCGAGGGGGCCAAGAGACCACGCAGAGAGGGGGCCCACGTAGACACATGGAGGGACTGCGCAGGCCAAGATGGAGCACGTGGCAACGTTGGAGGAGGTGAGCATTAGGGTTGAGAGGGGCTCATGATATATAGAGGGGAGAGCCTCCTCATTTTGATTCATTCGTTGTTGATGATACTGAGCTGGTTGTTTTGACTTCTTGAGCACGCTGTCTGTTTAGCCTGTCTACAGCACTATTTAGTGCGTTGAGTGTCTCTGATCAGAGATCTCGCCCTTAGCCCCGGGGGACTTCAAGTGCCTGCTCGGGCAAGGTAGTTTCTTCAGCATTTTGTGGGAGGATTGGTGTTTAGGTTTTGTTGCGGAGCTGTGCATTCAGAGACTGCGCAATCATTGAGAGGGAGGACGCAATCCATCAGGAGGAGCTCCAGATTGAGTTCTTGCAGGGGTTTTGAGCCTCGAGATTGAGCAAAGGATCAGCCTCTGCCTTTGGGAGGATTTTGGTGGAGTTTGAGGCCGTATTTCAATTGTTCCTATTCAACCTCTACGCAGAGCCTTGGAGGGCAGTGTAATTCCCCAAGGGGGTGATTTTCGGGGGTCCGCCATTTCAGATATGATTTCTGGGTTTTGTTGTGGTTGATGAGTAGAGGTGGATTCCATATTTTCAGCTCATTCTGGCGAGGGGATCAGCCCCAAGTCATCAGTTCATTTCAGCAATAGCAGCTACACGACAGTTGTCCAACAGGTGGGACACAGTTCAGAGAGCAGCCATTCCTTGGATATTCTGAGAGTATTTCTTCACTTGCCTTGAGAAAGTCTAGGTGCCATCACTCTGATCACCTATTTTACTTCATTATATTTCTCAGTATAATAAAATGGCTTAGCATTCTCTCTCTATATTTCTGGATGATTTGTCGTACATTCTATCTATTCTATTGTATGTCTGCTTTACTGCTATCTTTATGTATTTTCGGGCATTCTAGTTCTATATCACTTGGTGTGTTTATCTCATACTCTTAGACAGAGTCTGGAAAGGGCCAGGTAGCCTCCAGATCTCACCCTCTTCATAGAGGTGAAATATCTAGTAAACACCCTCCTAGTCCATCTCTGGTTGGAGTTTGCTTGTGTTTTAGAGATATCCCCGAAACGGGATATTATAGTGGTATTAGAGCATAGTTCTGGCTCAGCCTGTGGAGCTAGTTGTCTATGACACCGGGGAAGAAGTCCTACATTTTTTACAGAGGCAGAAAGTACAAAGATCGTGAGCGTAGGTTGGAGAACACCTACGGAGAGGGAGACTGTGTTCGGGTGGTGGACACAGAACAGGAGGAGCCTATGACAGATGCAGAGCAGGAGGAGCCTGTGCTAGATTCAGAGCAGAGAGAGCCGATGGCAGATGATAGTGAGGCAAAACAGTTTGGGGAGGCACTCAATGCCTCCAGCGCTGCAGAAACTGTGGCTCTAACGAATGCAATGTCATTGTGTTAACCACAAGAGAGGATCTGTGTTCCTCAAGTTTGGGCAAGAGAGGTGTAAATTTTGTAGATGTTCTATGCTTGATACAACTTTAATTTTTATCCCCAATATCAGTCAACAATCACATAAAGAAGAAAGTAAAATGCAGATAGAACATACCAGTAGATCGACAGAAGACAAGCCAAAAATATATGTGTGTTGGTGCATTACGGCGGTCAGCAAAATGCTTCAACCAACAAAGTCTCAATATGGTCAGCCAACCAGAAGTGTCACGCAACCCTCACGAACAGCCAGATCAGTCAACCCAAAGTCAACGAAAGTCAACGTTGTCCCACTCAATGGTCAACACAAACAGCAGCAGCAAGAAAGTCAATGCAGCCAAGTCAAAGTCAATGTCCATCCTCGGTTTTTGTGCCAAAAAATGCGGATTGATGAGATCGAAGTTTAGGGAGAGTTTTGGGTCAATTTGACCAAGCGTTGACCAAAATCAAAGTTGGTCAATTTCTGCACTAGAAACCCTAGACAGTCTGAAACCCTAGCTGCTGCTTTTTCCCACGTGTGAGTGAAGAAGAGACTCCAATAGATGACCGAACCAATCAAATGAGGAGAGAGATTGTGATGTGATGGATCAGTGAAAATGACCTCCAACATTGACCTATTTAGATCATTAGTGAGGGTGTGTGACACAACTGTTGGGGCTTCAAGCCTACATTTCATTTCAGGCTGACCTGCACATATTTTGAATAAATTCAAAATAAATGTTCTACTCATCGGATCAAGATGATTTTTAGATCGATCTTGCACCTCTCCAAAAGAGGAATCCAATAAAAATATTGGCATCTTCATCTGAGCATCACAACATGGAGTTTGGACCTAGTTATCCAAAATTAACACTCCCTCTCAACTAGGGAGAACTCCATCCACCTGTGCCATCCAAACATCATGCATCATACCGTCGTAACTTGCTTTGTTGGTTTCTTTATTTCAGAACAGAAGTGGGTCAGTCACAAAGACATCATCCTCGGCTGACAAATTCAACCCAGAGGTCCGAAACCTCTATAGGACTCAAAGAGTCACATACCAACCCGAAGTTGGTTTATCTGACCCGAAGTCAACAGGAGGTCCGAAACCTCACTAGACTTGATCCCAAATCAAGTGGTTGGACCGTGCCATCCTAGACATAGAGAGTACGGCAATCTCTGATGTGTCCATCAATCTTTGCTACTAGTCTCTAGCTTTTCCCACCTCACTAGCCAAATGAGAGGTACTTCCCCATGAGTCCGAGACTCAAATGGGTAGGATGCATATGAGGCACAGATCATGAGAGGTGAACCAACTCATTCATCATAATGGTGGGGCAGAAGCACCACAAGGTTCGACAAGCCTAGCCCCATGTGTGCTTATAGCTCCGAGAAGCTATCCCCAAAGCCCCCCAAAGCTCCCAGAGCTCATTGTCCAACAAGACCCTCAGAATAGGGTCGTTCCACGATACCAAGATTCTCACGGAAGGTTAGGAACTTGACCTTCCCCAAGGGCTTTGTGAGAATATCCGCGACCTGCTCATCAGTTCCTATATGATCGAGCCTTACGGCACCTCGTTGTACCATATCCCGGATAAAGTGTTACCTGATATCAATATGCTTCGATCGATCGTGGAACACGGGATTCTCGACAACCGAATCCCACTTTGATTATTACAGAGTATCATGGTGGTATCTAGCACATGCCCGAACAGCTCACTGAAGAGCTTTCGTGATTCGGATTTATGTAGGAACGCAACAGAATACACATATAACCATGAATACAAATATGCAGTGGAAATAACATTTCATTTCATTAATATCAAAGAACTGTACTTTGCTTACAGATAGAATGGAAATAAATTAGCTAAGGCGCTGGTAGCTTATCTCTGAGAAGAGATGTGGTGGCTACAGGCCTTTGAACTATGTTACAATGAGGCTCGAGGGCCTATTTATTATTTAGAAACAATGGAAAACCCTAAACATCCAAAACCCTAACCCTAGGAGATGAAGCGCCAAAACTATGGGCCGCGTTTGGGTAAATTGGTGTTTCAACTTCCCGAGGACATAACTTTGGCATACGATCTCCGTTTGACGTGCACCATACCTCGTTAGAAAGATCTATCCGAGGACTACAACTTTTGATGTGAGAAACATCGGTCCATGGACCCATGTTGCTCCTGGATTTCCCAAAACACATCGTTTAGGGCCTCAAAATGGCTCCAGAAGTTCAGAACTCGAAAAACTGCTAAAAATAGTAAGTCGTGCCGAAACTAAAAAACTGAAAGAGACAATGGTGGGCCCCAAGTGGAATAGGCAAGTGGCCACCAATATCCACCTGGATCATTCCTCCCCCCTTAGGAAGCAATGGTCCCCATTGCGTTGAGTTCCTCCATGAGATGAAGAAACTTCTGCTAAACTTGGTCCCTGGTGAACCACTTGCCTTGGTGCAGGAGTTGGCCAGCTTTGACAACACGATACAGTTGGATCTTCTATTGGTGAGTGTTCTTGATTTGCATGTCCATGATACAATCTATGGTGGCATGTTCCATGCAGTCTGGGTTTAACTCTGTTGGTGTGAGTTGTTCTGCAATGTCAGAGGTGTCCAGTAGAGGTGGGAAGTAGGGACGAAGGCAGTTCACATTGAATATTGGGTGCAGACCAAGGAATAGTGGAATACTGAGCTCGAAGGCATTGTTCCCTACAACTTTGGTGATGGTGTACGACCCATATCGGAGCGGGTGAAGCTTGTGGTGGGGTCCAGTGAGGCGCTCCTACAAATGTAGCCACACTTTGTCTCCCACCTGGAAGTTGTGTGGCACCCGATGTTGATCATGTCGTTGCTTGTACTTAGCATTGGCTCTATCCAATATGTCATGAACCTGTTGGCGGATGTGCTGAATGCGCTCGATGAAGCTTGTTGACCACTCTGTGTCAACGACCCCATAGTAGTAGACCCCCATTTTTGCAAACCGGATTCATCATGTTCGACGTGTTCACGCCATTTAGATTTCATTGTCAGACGACAGTTTTATAAATTATGTAAACTCATTCTGCATGTTTATGATGTAAATGATCTAAGTAAGACCACCATGTATGTAACAACCTAGCTAAGCCTAGTATTTTGGTGATGATTTCTATCCTAGGAGATTTTTTCTCTCACTGATTCATTTTTGTTTCTCGTCACAAGTGATCGACAGAGTTTTCTCCTCCAACCTCACCCCAAAGCTAGGATGGATTTTTTTATCAAGATGCTAAGTGAGTCCTAGTGTTTTCTATCGAGTCTTTGTAAAAGTAGTTTGGGAATAATCCTAGCTAATTGGCTAGATTATTTTATTACAACCTACTTGGTCTACTAGATCATGTTTTGGGTCGCAGAGTTGGGTAGCTATTTGAGGGTCTATCACGAATGGGTATTCCCCCTTTATGTGTCTAAATGTATTTATCTTATGTAAAGAGGGTTGGAAAAATAATTAAATCCCCTCTCAGTAAATTAATTAAATTTTCTGGCCAATTTAAATTAAAAATCCTAAGCCAGAAATTTAATTAATTTTAAGTCTTAGGTGAGTTAAAATTCTTCAAAGGCAAAATTCGTGGGTCCTTAAAAAAAATATTTTAAAGGTCCCAGGCCAAGGGAATATTGAGAATTTCAAGAAATTTTGGACCCTTGGGCCTTGGTGGTTAAGCCAAAATCAAAATTTTGGGGTAATTAACTCAAAAATATTATTTTTGAGTTAATTAAAATGGAATTAAATGATAAATTCGAATTTCCTCAAAATTATAATTTCAACGCTCCAGATTAAAAGATAGTTAAATCTTTTTCAACAGTCAAGATTATTTTGACAAGAATCAACCAAACTAGCCATTGGAGATATTATCTTATAAATTAGAGGTCTTTGTATGTCATAGGGATCCAATCTTTGAATCGTGCACTTGTTCTCAGAAGCTCTTGTAAATTTTTTTTTTATGAATAAAACATAAAGACTTTGGGGTTACAAACTTTGGTATTCCTTTTCAAGATCTATGTGGTGATATTGTCTCTAAACTCTACTAACTTTATTGACATTTGATGGTTGATGGCCTTTATGGATTGATCTGCATACAGGTATCTTGTGCAGTTTTCTGGGTTTCCTTAAATTGCATTTTGATTTGACAAAAATATCAGTTATCTATATTTCTGAAAGGTATCATGGCTATTTTTTAAATCTCTATCAATCTAAAATTCAGATCTAAGTGTGCAGAGATCATTATTCAAGATTTGAGCATTTGGGGAAATCTTCAATTAGATCAGCTGACTCTCAGATTTCAAAAAATCTGAAAAAACCCATTGTTTCCTAATTTCTGAAGTTATCATACGGAATATTTTTTGCAGGGTCTTCTTGGGCTTGTGCCTCTCTTAATTTCATTTTTTATTAATTGTCAAAATGGTTTTAAATCTGGCCATGAGGGCTCTTGATCTATAGAATAGCACTGTAAATTTTGCAAATATTCACTAGGGTTTAAGGGTTTTATTTTTTGTGCATATTTTTGGGTTTGGGTTCCTTGTTTCTAGTTTTTGCAGGTTCTATTAGAAGATTCACAGGAAATTTTTTAGATCTGAGACAGATCTAAGCCCTGGAGGGTGACATTTGGCCTCAGGATCGTTTTGGATTGCAGATCTGGGCGTGATCTTGCCTCAAAGTGTAAATCGCAGGTGCATTTAAATCTATATTTTTCAAATCTGATTTATACTGGTAAAAATTATTAACTGGGTGTAGAAAATTTTTCATGTACATCAGTTGTGCGTGAATAATCTGTTGTTGCATCTTTGTCACCCCCTTAAATCTTGTTGATTTTCTCTGGTGCATCCCCATTTCATTCCTTTCCTGTCCGCTGCCAGCTCGATTGCATCCTTTGTGTCCATTCTTCACGCTAATCCATCCGCTTGTCTTCCACGCTGCCATCGACTTGCGTGAACCTCCTCTCTGCAGCCTCATCTGCTGCCCTCCTCGCGTTGTCCATGATCCTTTCCCTTGCTTTCCCTTCCGTTTCCCTTGCGGTTTCTCCTTGTCCGCTCCCCTCGCTGTCAATGACTCTACATGCCATCCGTCCCGCAACTCTCAACCCCGCATCCAGCAAACCCATCCTCGCTGCTTCTCCTTCGACCCTCGCATACCATTGCTCCTGCATCAAAGAGTTTCCAGCATTGCCATTTCTCCATCCGTCGCCATATTCCTCACACACTCCTTACGCTCGACCTGCATTCAATACATTAACGCAATCTAAAATTCAAATTTTTCGATTTTGATTCTTTTTATTGTAACTTTAGACTTTAGATTTTTTTATTTATTTTCTGATTTTAGTTTAGGTTTCGTTTAAATTAAATTTTTAGATTTGACTTTTTAGTTTTTATTTTTTAATCTTTAGACTTAGGAAAAATATCAAAAATAAAAATAAAAAATACTAACACTTTTAAACTCTTTCATTTTTTATTTTAGATTTCATTTTCTTTAGACTACTAAAGTTCAGTTTTAGATTTAGTATTTTTAAAATTTTAGATTTATTAACTTTAGATTTTGAGAAAAATAAAAAAAATTGAAAAAACTCGAATTTTAGTGGAAATTTTTTAACAAAAAAATAAAATTTAACTTTTTTTTTTTTTTTCACAAAGTCGGTTGCTATATATATTCAAAAAAAGAGACAGGAGAAGCTGAGCTCCGTTGTTACATGATAGTGGAGATGAGAAGCAGAACAGAAGGGAATTACATTGAGAACAAAATCCCTTTTGCTTCCATCGTTTTTAACAATGTAAAAAACTGAACTAGTATAAATTCGTACAAACTAGAGTAATAAAAGACAGCATTTGCACTTCATGCTTAATCAATATTTATATGATGGATTTGGTGCGCAGTGGATTCTTCAGGCTTGCCTTTTGCATCCATAGTTCTTGCATTTGCTGAGCTGGTACTTGGTGCATTATTTTTTTCCAAAATGTACTTCAAAATATCAACAGACTCTTTGACATGCTCACAAGTTTTTTTGAGATCATTGAACTAGCCCTGCAATGAAGATACTCGGTGGATGAAGAGATTGAGGTCGGCCTCATGCTTTCCCTCTCTGATTTGAGCATGAGTGTCAATTTTGTCTTCCAGAATCTTCTGCTGTGCGCGGAATTTTTCCAGCTCCACCTGGAGATCGGCGCAATGGAAGCAATCTTCACTTCTGGACATGATTGGAGTGCAGAATGAAATCACAGAGTGAGGATCGGGCCTACAGGGTCGCAGCACCAGAGAGCAAAGTTCCAGATTGGGGAGAAGGAGAATGGCGATGTGTAGCACAGATTAAGGAGAATGCAGACACGGAAAGTGAGAGGGATGGTTCTGAGTGATGGAGGTCCAGAATAAATACAAAAAATTGGCCAAGAAACCGAGAATGAGGAGAGGTGTAGTTACTAGAGAGGTGAGGTAAGGATCATGGGAGGTGAATGGAGATGGCAGGAGCACACGGGTAGAAGTACGAGATCTGATAAAGGGATATGAAATCAGAGATACAGAAGCAGTGATATCCTCTGCAGGAGATTCGGAGGATATTTTCATTGGCACGATGGGTAAAACAGTCATGAGATTGGGGCAAATACCAGATAAGAGGGGTACAATGACGTTGTACACCTCTGAAGGAAATCTATGAGCGGATTTATTCCTGATCATGGTAAGAAAGGCTGAGCATTTCAAGAGACCAATGGGATGAAGGCAAGCTCTGCTTCCACGCAAATCTGCCTCCTTATTGAGAGAGCGGAGAACATGGTAGTACCGGGTCTCTTTCATCTACTGAGAAAGATTTCGACATCGACTGATGGATTGCTGCAGGAACACGTTGGACGCATTCCGATTGTGTATCATTAAATTGATGATTATAGCCGAATCTCCTATAATCGTCGCTGTGTGTATGCCAAGTCGTTGGAGCTGGAGGAGACCTTGATAAAGAGCGAGTGCTTCAGCCCTGTTATTAGAAATATTGCCTAAACCCCACTCGTAAGCATTTATGATGTCACCATTAGCATTAAAGATGATTCCTCCAGCCCCAACCATTCCTGGGTTAGACTTGGAAGCACCATCGAAAAATAGGTAATGGGTATTACAATTTCTGAGCCATAGGGAAAATTCCTCCTCTTTAATTTTGATCTTCCAGCTATACTTGTTGTTGTTACTGCTATTGGCATTAACCCTGCTACAACCAATATTGTTTCTGTCCAACAAATATCCAATGTAGTTCCTTTCCTCAACATAGAGATCAGTTGTGTCAGTCTTCCCTTGGTTTTTAATGGACATTGCTTCTAAGGTGAGACTCCAGGCCTTGCTGTATAACTTTATGATGCTGGTTTCTTTGTTCTTAAAAATCATGCGATTTCGTGCCAACCAGATGTTCCACAAGAGAGCATATGGTAAAGCATTCCATACTCTGCGAGCTATGTTGTTTTTCTTATGCTGCCATGGATAGCTCCTTTTCCAGATTTGCAGGACTTCAGCAATGCCGGTGTTGGGAGCCCAGGGGAGGTTGGTATGACGATAGGCTTCTTTCCAACAAGAAATGGCAAAGGGGAAATCTATGAATAGATGATGATTGGTTTCTTCATCAACTTGGCAATTTGGGCAACGGAATGGCCCAATTATCCCATGTTTTTTAAGATTCTCAGATGTGAGGACTTTCCCTTTTAGAAGGAGCCATGAAAAGAATTTTATTTTTGGGAGAGTCTCTGCTTTCCAAACAAGTTTCCACTACGCCCAAATGGGCATGGAGAATTCATTGTTGCAGATCTGTTGATAAGCAGCTTTGACTAAATAGTTGGTACCTGAGGGATCCCAGCGAAAGCCATCATCGTTGTTGCATTTGGTGGGAGCAATACCATGAAGATGGGCTTGAAGATTAACGAGGCTTGCTTCCATTTCAATGGGAATAATTGGGAAAATCCATCCTTTCCAAATCTGAGAGTGGGCATCCCACTGAGATATCTGATCCAAGGTGTGAATTCCCATGTTATTAAGATAGAATAAAATCTGCTGAGTGCCCGGCCTGCTGCTAATGGGTTGTTGTCCCATTATCTTATCAGCTCCAATTCTAATCTGGCTGCCACCATTGGGGATCTTGGAGGTGTTTTGAACTAGAAGGGGGATTGCTTTCTTGCACAGTCCCCAGATTTTTGAGCAGGTTCTGTTAGGAATATCATGGTCCAAAATTTGTTGCCTTGGTGAGTTGAGATATTTGATTTCTAACACTGTTTTCCACCAAGTAGGTTTGCCATTGATGAGTCTCCATACAATCTTGCCACCAAAAGCTAGATTTAATAGTTTCAGCAATCTAATTCCAACCCCTCCTTGTTCTTGAGATTGAATGACCTATTTCCAATTTATAAGATTATATTTCTTTCTTTCATTTTCCCCCCCTTGCCATAGAAAATGTCGAAGGATGGCATCAACTTTGTGGTGGAAACTAGCTAGGGCATGCAGAAGCGAAAAGAGGTATAAGGGCAAGGAGGAGAGACCAGATTTAAGGAGGATTAGGCGTCCTGTTGCATTAAGCCAAGAGGCACCCCATTGTTGCACCTTCCTTTTCATTTTGTCAATTATAGTGTCCCAGACAGAAGCTTTCAGATTGCCAACACTCACTGGCATGCCCAGGTAAGAAAAGTGCCCCCAATCCAACTTGTAAGGAACTCCAAACGTGTTGGCTATGCTATGTAGAGTTTTGGCAGTAGTATTCCAGCCATAAATGCAACTGTTGAGATAGTTGACCATACCTCCGGAGTAGCTCATGTATTTGTCTAAGAGAGTTTTAAATCGACGAGCTATTATGTTGGAGGCTCCTCCCATTAAAAGAGTGTCATCAGCAAATTGAGAATGATTTATGTTCTTGACTCCATTTCCAAATTTGATCCGAGTAATGAGTCCCATGCGATGATTGTAATCCAGGGCCCTGCTAAAAGATTCAGCCATCAAGATGAACAGGTAGGGTGAGAGCGGACAGCCTTGTCTTAGACCTCGGGTCGACTGGAAAGAAGGTCCTGGTCTACCACTAATGAGAGGGGAGATCCAGGGACCAGTAATGCAGGCTTTGACAAGCTCAATGAAGGATGCGGCAAATCCCAACTTTTCCAAAACAGCAAAAAGGAAAGAGTGTCTGACTCGATCAAAGGCATTGGCTAAGTCCAATTTTAGAATGAAGCCTTTTTCGTTTCTAGCTTGACTGGAGTGGATGGCCTCTTGGACAAGAAGTATGGAGTCAGAGATTTGCCTGTTGGCCAAGAAACGTCCTTGATTCTCAGAAATGAGAGAGGGGAGGAGAGGTTTGAGACGTGAGGCAAGGATTTTGGTCAGGATTTTATAAGAAGAGTTGCACAGAGAGATGGGCCGGAAGCGAGAGAAGGATGAGGGTCGATTCTCTTTAGGAATAAGAGCAAGATGGGTGGCATTAGTGTATCCTCCAATTTTACATTTGCGCTGTGCCCATCTTATCATTTTGACAAGATCTTTTTTTATTGTTCCCCAATAATTGCTATAGAAACAAATGGGGAAACCATCTGGACTGGGGGCTTTGTCTGGCTAGAGCGACCAGATGACACTTTGAATTTCATCTTCATCAATTTCTTTTGTTAATTTTGCATTGATTTCCTCACTGATCCCCGTGGGCAAATGCTGAAGGATATCTGAGTAATCTTCTGCTGCTTTTGTCTCAATCAAAAGGGCGCTATAATAATCCGAAGCAGTTTGCTTAATGGCGCCTTGAGTAGTTTGGATTTGACCGTTCTCATCAATGATGGTGGTAACATTATTCCTTATTTTTCTAATTGTGGCCTACTTGTGGAAGAAGGCAGAGTTTTTGTCCCCTCCTTGCAACCAAAGTTGCCTCGACTTTATTCTCCATTTATGTTCTTCATCTCTATTGGCATGAAAGAGCTGGAAATAGGGATCGCCCTCTTGTGCTTTGTATTCCTGAGTGAGCCCGTGTTCTTCTATCTTGCTATGGACCCTTTCTAAATTGTTTTTTATTTCTATTTTGGCTTTCTCCAGCTCTTTGTAATGACACTTTGCCCATTCCTTCAGAGCACATTTGGTCCTCTTTAGCTTGCTTTCCCAAATGTATCCCGGTGATCCTTCAATATGCTGACGCCATGTGAAGGTGACAATCTGTTCTACCATCGGATTGCTACTCCAGAGTGAACTATATTTAAAAGGGATTGGCCCCAATGGGCAGTGCACCTCAAGTACAAGACTTGTAGGATAGTGATCGGACGCCAAATAGGGGTGGACAGAAGCGTAAGCCGTGGAGTAAGTTGAGAGCAGAGAAACATTTATCATTATCCTATCTAGCTGCTCCATAATGTTATCCTTTCCCAGCCTGCGATTGTTCCATGTAAATCTGTGATTTTTTGGTGCAACATCAACTAAGTCATGCTCCTGCATGATGATTTCCAGTTTTTTTCTATAGGGATCATGGGTAAAAATGCCTCTTCTCTTCTCATTGGAGTGGAGTATGAGATTGAGATCTCCTCCAAGGATAATATTACTGTTAGTTTCTTCATCTATATCTGCTTTGAGAAAGGTCCAACATTGCTCTTTATCTCCAAAATGATTAGGTGCATAGATATTATAAATGACGATCTTCTTGTTATCTACTCTGCTCTCTGAAATGATTTTAATCTAGTACTGACTGATAACATTGGATATGCATGTCCATGTGCTTTGGTTCCAAATGGTGGCTATTCCACCAGAGGCTCCCCTTGATTCACAAATGCAGCCTTCATACTGCTTGAACTGTTCAATAATTCTTTTCATATCTTGTTGACCTTGTTTTGTTTCTTGAAGCATTAAGATTCCTGGTTTCTCATGGTCTATCAGATCTTTCAGAGCAGTAGTTTTAGAGGGATGCCCTAGTCCCCTACCTTCATCATTCAGAATGGGGTATACGGAGAGTTGCTCGCCCTCCTTGGTCTTTGTGTGTTGATTCTTTGCTATTTTGCCCCAAAATATAGGTTTCTATGGGGTTTTGTGTTCCCATAGCTATGTCTTTTTGGGCATTTTAGTCCCTCTGTTGCTTCATGGATTTTCTGCCAGGCCCATGTTTTTTATGCGCTTCCAAATTTACACCGTGCTCTTTGGAAGAGCTCCTGGTTGTTCGAGAAGGATGTAATATCCCTTTTCAGGGATATCTCTCAAACACAAGTAAACTCCAACTAGAGATGGACTGGGAGGGCATTTACCAGATATTTCACCTCTGAAAAGAGGGTGAGATCTGGAGGCTACCTGGCCCTTTCCAGACTCTGTCTAAGAGTATGGGGAAAACAAACCAAGTGGTATAGTAACTGGAATGCTCGAAGAGAAAAATAACAGTAGTGCAAGCATACAATAGCATATATGGAACATGTAACAGATTCTCAAGAAATATAGAGAGAATGCTAAGCCATTTTATTATACTAAGAAATATAAGTGAGTACAATAGGTGATCAGAGTGATGGCACCTAGTCTTGCACCAGGCAAGTGAAGAAATACTCTCAGAATGGCAAGGAAATGGCTCTTCTCTGATCTGCATCCAAGCTGTTGGGAAACTGCTGTGCTGCTGCTACTACTGGAACCAAAATGAGTATTTGGGGCTGCTCCCCTACTCAGAAAAAGCTGAAACTCTGGAATCAGCCTCTACTCACCAAACCCAGAAAAGCCCAAAGAGCATTTTTGAAAAGGCCGACCCCCGAAAATCACCCCCTTGAGGATCTACGCTATCCTCCAAGGCTCTGCGCTGAGGCTGAATGGAATCCACCAAAATACTACCACAAACTCTGCCAAAAGCCTCCAATAGGCAAGGGTTGGTCCCTTGCACAATCTCTAGACCCGAAACCTCCAAAATGACATCAACCCAGAGCTCCCATGAAATGAACTGCGTCCTCCTTCTCAAGATTGCGCAGTCACTAGATGCAATGCTCCACAACGAAGCCTCAACTCGATTCTCCTGCAAAAATACTGATAGAAATGCCTCACCCGAGCAAGCACTCGAAATCTCCCAGGGCTGAGGGTGAGATCTCCGAACGGAGACACTCGGTGCACTAAACAGTGCTGCAGACAAGCTAAACAGCTAGCGTGCTCAAGTAGTCGAAGTGACCAACTCAATATGCAAAAAACATCGAATGCCAAAATGAGGAGGCTCTCATCCTTTTTATAATGATGGGCCTCTCTCAAACCCTAGGCCCCACCATCTCCAACGTAGCCTCCCTTTACCCACGTTTGCCAACTCAACCTGCACAGTCCATCCCACGTGGTCTAAGTGGGTCCCCCTCTACGTGGTCTCTTGGCCCCTCCTTGGCCCACTTAAGTTATAACGTTGTGTCTACTAGGGAGTGTGTTAGCCCCCTATAAATTTTTTAACAAGCAAACAGGGGGCTAAATTGTTTTGAGCCTTCAAGGAATGCATTTCCTTTGAAAACACATCATTCTTGAAGCCTCCTTGTGCCTTTTGTCCTTTGATAAAATCCCCTCTGCTGTTTCCATCATGAAGCCCCTCTATTTGTGAAAAAAATGCCCGAAAGGCCCCTTTTTCCTCTTATTCCATTCCCATTTAACCTCTGTTTTCTCTCCTTTAACTTCTCTCTTTTTCCCCTAGTAACCCTCTAAATCCTCCCAAAACCCCCTTCAAATTCTACCCATACCCCTTGTTTGGTCTAATTCACCCTTTTTCCCTCTATCATTCCCCTTCCTAACCTCAAAATTGCATTAAAATGGGCTAAAAACCCACTTTTCACTTTATATTAGGGCTTAGCCCTTTTTCCGCCAGCCCCACAAACCACATCCCCACATGCCCAAGTGTTAGAACCAAGCGCTAAGGGTCCGAGCGCCAATCGCAATCGCAACTCGCGGACGGGCACATCTCTATGTTAACGAAAATTTTCCAACACGATTTTAATATGACCCTATGGACCCTCGCCGCGATCTGAGCCGTTGATTTATATAGATCCAACGGCCCAGCGCTTATCGCACTCGTTCCATCGCGCCCGCCTCCCTCCTATGTGAAACCTCCGATGCTCGTCTCCACCGTCGATTCACTGTTGGATCCAACGGTCAGTGCTCTACTACTAGGTCAATTGTACTCTCCAAGACATAGTCAGCCGACCTGCCTGGGAAATGATAGGTGATCCCACCTGGATCCCAATGCCAATCTGGGGTTCCTGTATTCCCCCTGCATAGAAAATCTTGCTGAGCTACACTCGGATTCATCACTATCTCCATAGCCCGCTCCACCGAGTACCAACTCAAAATCTCTCGCCATCCAACCTCAACATGTGGATGTTGTACCCTGTGCAACTCTGATCGTCTCATACCGCTATCCAAGTCAACATATGAGATCTGACTAGGTGGCTCTGCCTCTCTCTCTCCAACGGGAAGAGATGACTCAACAACACTGCTAGTCCCATCCATGCATGCCTGAAGGGGAATGATCTGACGCTCCAACGTGCCCTCTGATTGTACCATCGGGGAATCTAGTCATTCCCCAATGCGGACCAACTTGGCCGCCGACTTGGCACAAGTCACTCTCATACCCTCCAGCTCCTAGTCCTGCAACAAAATGGCCTCCCGTACTGACGTGGCCTTCCCTCTCAAAACTCGAAGGTCCGTCCGTAGCCGATGATACCGCTGTATGCGACCATCATCCAATACCTCTATACCTGCTAGTGCCTCATCGAAGGTGGATATATCTCCTAATGCCTCACCCATCTGTCGTGTGCTGCTACCACCTAAAGACTCGGACATGACTCCGGTCATCACCTCAATGGATGGCTCTACTGAGGTAGGCTCTACCTTCTCCACTACCACATCAACCGACATGGCCAAGGAGGTCTCCAATGAGGGTGAATCTTGTGTCACACTAGGTGTAACCTCAGACTCCCTGCAATCCTGTGTGCCCTCATCCTCCAAGTGCAATGTTGCCACCTTAATGGCCTCTGACTGCGACATCTGATTAAGCTGGAAATAGATGTCCAACTTTTCTACCCAAGACTTTGCCGAACTGTTTGATGAGCCATCAAACGTGGGCAAATGAAATCTGCTAGTTGCACGGTGGTCGTCATGATAATGTCTGTGTCCCCTGTGATGATCACGAGGTCTACCATCACGCTGGAGCTGAACATAATCTCTAAATGAGATAATATCTCTGCTCACCGGCCCACGTGCCAGGTACTCTGCAATGTAGGCATCCATCTAGTCAGGGTCAGTCTCCGACTCCCGCTGTGCTCCTGCCCCTATGTCTTCATCCAAAAAATTGGGCATGGTAGGACGTGTGGGTGTATGTGATGCCATATGCTGAGTGGCATCATGCTCCGGCAAATGGTGGGATGTGCCTGATCCCTCACCAATCTGAAAACCACTTGGGGTTTCCCGCTGCCTAACCTCCAACGCAGTGAGTCTCTGTGACACATCCTGCATGTGTTGGAGGAGCGCCTCTCTAAATCTCCTCTCATCATCATCACTTGCCATCAGCTCTTTCTGCTATGTGTCTACAAGCTCCCCATGAAATGGCACTACTGCTCCAAAACCATACTACTACTTGACTTCGACCTCCGATTTACCCACTGGAAACTGCTCAGAAAATTCTAGGAATTTGGGAAGGTGATCCTTGCCCAAAACCCAAAAAAACCCAGAAATGGTTTCTTCGAATTCCAACCTTCAAAATTTGACCCTTTATATTTTGGCCCTTTTTCCAATTTCGTTTTTGGTACTGCAACTGCTATTGCTCTCCAAGGTTCCAGCAAACCTCCGTATGATCTCTTTCCCAATGTCATAGACCACAGGCTGAGCCAGAATTATGCTCTGATACCACTGTAATATCCCGAAAGGGAAATAAACAGCAATACAAGCATACGACAGTATAGAAAATGCCAGAAATAGAATATAAAGCAAATACTCATAAAAATGCCGGGAATGCTAAGCCATTTTATTAATCTGAGAATATAAAGAAATACAATAGATGATCAGAATGATAGCACCTATTCTTACTCAAGGCAAGTGGAGAACTCTCTCAGAAAGACAGAAAAATCGTTGAAGCCAGAGACTGCGTCCCAGTTGCTGGAAAACTGCCGTAAACTGCTGCTGCTGGAATGAACCGAAGCTAGGGGCTAATCCCCTTGCCGGAATGAACTGAAAATCGGCAGACCACCTGAACTCACCACCCCGGACAAAACCCAGAAACCATATACAAAATGGACCACCTCCGAAAATCACCCCAGAAACCCACCTCCAGGAAAAACGCTGTCCCTCCAGGCCCAGCGCAAATGCCAAAGGATATATGCTGAAATCGGGCCACAAACTCCCCGGAAAATCTCCCATTGATAAAGACTGAACCTCCGCACCGAATCTCACTGAATCTCCTGCGGAAAAACCCCGCAATAGAATACCTCCTCCAAGAACTGCGTCCCCTCTCCTAGGGACTGCGCAATCACCCAAAAGAAGCCCAGCTCCTCCGCAAATCAACAACCAAATCCTCCGCTGAAAACTGTAGAAAAGACCTTGCCCGAGCAGGCACTCGAAGTCCCCCGGGGCTAAGGGCGAGATCTCCGACCGGAGACACTCAATCGCACTAAACAGTGCTGCAAACAGGCTAAACAGCCAGCGTGCTCAAGAAGACAGAAGTCTAGCTCAAATATCATCAACAACAAGAATGCCCAAATGAGGAGGCTCCTCCGTCTTTTATAGCATTGGTTTCCCTCCAAACCAACGTAGTGTGTGGCCCCCCTTGGCTCCCCCTTAAGTCGCAACGTTGTGTCTACTAGGGAGTGAACTTTATTTTTAGAGTGAGTTATGTCCCCCTCTACTCACTTTTATTTATAATTTAATTATATAAGGCAAAAATTGATCAAAATTTGTATTTCATATACTTCTTGCTAATTGGGGTGTCAGCAATATCGATCCTCCCCACTTAAAAAATTGCTTTGTCCTGTGATACTGTCACTGAAGCCTCCTCTCTAGCTGATGCTCCCCACTGACACTGCAAAATGTGCCTGGGTCCCAGATGCGCCACTGAAACCTCCCTGACCTCTGCATCACCCTGATATGAAGGGATCTCTCAATGCCAGGATCCCATACTGATCTCTCACGGTACCAGCCAACCAATAGTCCTCCCGAATCCCATCTCCACCGTGGCCAATAATCGCACAAGTCCCACGGCTCGGACTGTGCACTGCCTCTGGCTATGACCAATGCTCTAAGAGGTGAAGACCACCAACAAGCATCAATGCTCCTGGGCTCCTGCTGCGCTGTACCTGTAGCTGCATATGCTACCCCTCCAACTGCATACCAACTCATCACCTCTCTCCAATCCAAGTTGTGACTCAATCCCATGCCGATCCTGCTCTCCTGAAATCGGGATGGAGTGTTGAAGAAACGATGTCCTGTGCCGCCCTGCCAGCTGGAATCTATAACCTCTGTTATGTCCAAGGGCCCCTGCTCGACTGTGCTCCCTACGAAGAATACCGTACCATCTAGAGGGTACCAACTCATGATCTCCCGCCAGTGCATCCTAGAAGAAGAATCTGATGTAGCAACAACAACGGTATATGGAACATGCCTCGGATGTTGCCCCCAGCCTGTAATCAACTCCCACTGCTCTACCCTGTCTGTCAATGGAAGCTGCCTGTAGAAGGAAGCCCCTCTCTCTATAATGGGCAAAAGTGGGCAAGGTATGCTGCAAGCTCCATCGATGTACTCCTGGAGAGTGCTACCCACTAAAAATGTTGCAGCTTTGCTGACTGCGAGTACATCTATCTGCGCCTCATCCCAGTGTCGACCCAAAGATGGATGCTCCAACATATCCAACAGCACCTGCCGTCTACTAGCCCCCTGCATAACAATCCCATCAACCTCCAACACCTCCAGAGGATATGGATCTGCAACAGCTGTCACCGTACTCGATGTCAATGCAGCTGACTGCTCCTCCTCAATGGCTGACCCTGCGGTTAGCTGCATATCCACCACAGACTCGATGTGAGTGCCCATCTGGCTCTCTCTCAAAGGAATATCATGCCTGATGTGAGTAGTGTCTTCCTCTGTCAACTCAGGCTCCATCACCTGCTGCTCTAGCTGAATTGTCACAAGTGACTCTTCACCCAGAGTATCTCTCGCAGAGTCCCATGACTGCTCACCCTAGACACTAGAATATAGCTCCGGTCTACTGTCACCATCCATGCATGACTACCCTCGCTCCCCAAAAGAGACCTCAACTGATGCTATGGACTCATGTGAAAAAGAGTCCTCACCCTGGCATACAGAAGGAATGCCCTCCTGTTCTACCTCCGCCATCTCATTTGCATCGAATATGCCATCCACCCTCTCGACAAAGTGTCGATACAGTGTCTCGAGCCTAGACACATACTGGGATACTACCTCTGCTGTACCCCGTATCCTCTGCTCATGCATGATCTCGACATGCCCTGAGGCAAAAATGATGCATGTCTCCCTCATGACCTGCTCTCCAAGCGTAGACTCAGTGATGACTGATGCACCACCTTTGCAAAGGATCATCTCATCCCCCAACCTGTGGCTGTCAACTAGCACACCAACCCAGTGCCACCGCTGAGAAGTCTCTCGCCTAGTGTACTGAGTGTCATCCAAATATCTTGGGTGAACCTCGCGTACTCTGCTGCTCACGCCCAAAGAGCCAAAGGTCAAAAACATAATCAACTGTACATGTGAGTGATGTCGAAGCGAGTCAGGTGTGTGAGTCCTGACAGATACTGCCAAGTATCGCTCCTTTGTCTCTCCATCGATCCTGGGTGAACTACTCCCAAAGGTAAGCCCGATGTCCCTGTCCATGAGTCTCCCTGGAAGCAATGCTCTAAGACCCTGCTGTGTAGCACCGTATGTCCTCGCATACCACTGATCATCCATATACTCCTCAACATGCCACTGCACACTGAGGCATACCCCTGTATACTGTTGGATACCCCAAGCTCCTGTTGTACCATCCTGTACCGTCTCGTGCCCTGACTCTGTCCAGGCATCAGTCACTCCCCGCATTCTCTCAATGTGATGTAGGACACTCCTACTCCACCATGCAGTCCCACACACTACGGTACACCACCATGCAACTCCATGTCCACCGGTAGTCCACTGCTCAATGCTAGAAGCTCCCAGACATCCCTAGATGTGATGACCTAGAGTTGTGCCTCTACATGTCGGACTACCCCCAATCGGTAACATCGTCTCCACTGTCACATCACTATACCCGCCAACGAATGGATCGTCACTCCAAATCCTCCTCGAGGGGTCTGAAAAGTGAATCTCCCTATGTGCCAGTAGTGTTACCACCATTGCTCGGCTCTGCTGCGTCCTCTGTGCCCCACACAAAGGTGAAGAATCCTTGGCCCCATACAAGGTGCCATCTGGTGGCCTGCCATTGCCACCTCCTCCGACAAGCTCCTGCCAAGGTGTGCTGACCACCCCGTGATCCCGTGTATGAATGTCATGCCAAGACAACCTAGGGAGTCTGCCCATAAACTAGTTGGCCACTGGAGCTGACCGAAACTGCACATGCTCTACTGCTAGGCCAACTGTACTCTCCAAGACATAGTCAGCCGACCTGCCTGGGAAGCGATAGGTGATCCCACCTGGATCCCAATGCCAATCTGGGGTTCCTGTATTCCCCATGCATAGAAACTCCTGCTGAGCTACACTCGGATCCATCACTATCTCGATAGCCCGCTCCACCAAGTACCAACTCAAAATCTCTCGCCATCCAACCTCAACATGTGGATGCTGTACCCTGTGCAACTCTGATCGTCTCATACCGCTATCCAAGTCAACATATGAGATCTGACTAGGTGGCTCTGCCTCTGTCTCTCCAACGGGAAGAGATGACCCAACAACACTGCTAGTCCCATCCATGCATGCCTGAAGGGGAATGATCTGACGCTCCAACGTGCCCTTTGATTGTACCATCAGGGAATCCAGTCGTTCCCCAATGCGGACCAACTTGGCACAAGTCACTCTCATACCCTCCAGCTCCTGGTCCTGCAACAAAATGGCCTCCCGTACTGACGTGGCCTTCCCTCTCAAAACTCGAAGGTCCGTCAGAAGCCGATGATACCGCTGTATGCGACCATCATCCAATACCTCTATACCTGCTAGTGCCTCATCGAAGGTGGATATATCTCCTACTGCCTCACCCATCTGTCATGTGCTGCTACCACCTGAAGACTCGGACATGACTCCGGTCATCACCTCAATGGATGGCTCTACTGAGGTAGGCTCTACCTTCTCCACTACCACATCAACCGACATGGCCAAGGAGGTCTCCAATGAGGGTGAATCCTGTGTCACACTAGGTGTAACCTCAGACTCCCTGCAATCCTATGTGCCCTCATCCTCCAAGTGCAATGTTGCCACCTTAATGGCCTCTGACTGCGACATCTGATTAAGCTGGAAATAGATGTCCAACTTTTCTACCCAAGACTTTGCCGAACTATTTGATGAGCCATCAAACGTGGGCAAATGAAATCTGCTAGCTGCGCGGTGGTCGTCATGATAATGTCTGTGTCCCCTGTGATGATCACGAGGTCTACCATCACGATCGCGCTGAACATAATCTCTAAATGAGATAAGATCTCTGATCGCCGGCCCACGTGCCAGGTACTCTGCAATGTAGGCGTCCATCTGGTCAGGGTCAGTCTCCGGCTCCCGCTGTGCTCCTGCCCGTATGTCTTCATCCAGAAAATTGGGCATGGTAGGACGTGTGGGTGTATGTGATGCCATATGCTGAGTGGCATCATGCTCCGGCAAATGGTGGGATGTGCCTGATCCCTCACCAATCTGAAAACCCCTTGGGGTTTCCCGCTGCCTAACCTCCAGCGCAGTGAGTCTCTGTGACACATCCTGCATGTGTTGGAGGAGCGCCTCTCTAAATCTTCTCTCATCATCATCACTTGCCATCGGCTCTTTCTGCTATGTGTCTACAGGCTCCCCATGAAATGGCACTGTTGCTCCAAAACCATACTACTACTTGACTTCGACCTTCGATTTACCCACTGGAAACTGCTCAGAAAATTCTAGGAATTTGGGAAGGTGATCCTTGCCCAAAACCCAAAAAAACCCAAAAATGGTTTCTTCGAATTCCAACCTTCAAAATTTGACCCTTTATATTTTGGCCCTTTTTCCAATTTCGTTTTTGGTACTGCAACTGCTATTGCTCTCCAAGGTTCCAGCGAACCTCCGTATGATCTCTTTCCCAATGTCATAGACCACAGGCTGAGCCAGAATTATGCTCTGATACCACTGTAATATCCCAAAAGGGAAATAAACAGCAATACAAGCATACGACAGTATAGAAAATGCCAGAAATAGAATATAAAGCAAATACTCATAAAAATGTCGGGAATGCTAAGCCATTTTATTAATCTGAGAATATAAAGAAATACAATAGATGATCAGAATGATAGCACCTATTCTTGCTCAAGGCAAGTGGAGAACTCTCTCAGAAAGACAGAAAAATCGCTGAAGCCAGAGACTGCGTCCCAGCGGCTGGAAAACTGCCGTAAACTGCTGCTGCTGGAATGAACCGAAGCTAGGGGCTGATCCCCTTGCCGAAATGAGCTGAAAATCGGCAGACCACCTGAACTCACCACCCTGGACAAAACCCAGAAACCATATACAAAATGGACCACCTCCGAAAATCACCCCAGAAACCCACCTCCAAGAAAAACGCTGTCCCTCCAGGCCCAGCGCAGATGCCAAAGGATATATGTTGAAATCGGGCCACAAACTCCCCGGAAAATCTCCCACTGATAAAGACTAAACCTCCGCACCGAATCTCACTGAATCTCCTGCGGAAAAACCCCGCAATAGAATACCTCCTCCAAGAACTGCGTCCCCTCTCCTAGGGACTGCGCAGTCACCCAAAAGAAGCCCAGCTCCTCCGCAAATCAACAACCAAATCCTCCGCTGAAAACTGTAGAAAAGACCTTGCCCGAGCAGGCACTCGAAGTCCCCCGGGGCTAAGGGCGAGATCTCCGACCGGAGACACTCAATCGCACTAAACAGTGTTGCAGACAGGCTAAACAGCCAGCGTGCTCAAGAAGACAGAAGTCTAGCTCAAATATCATCAACAACAAGAATGCCCAAATGAGGAGGCTCCTCCATCTTTTATAGCATTGGTTTCCCTCCAAAACCAACATAGTGTGTGGCCCCCCTTGGCTCCCCCTTAAGTCGCAACGTTGTGTCTACTAGGGAGTGAACTTTATTTTTAGAGTGAGTTATGTCCCCCTCTACTCACTTTTATTTATAATTTAATTATATAAGGCAAAATTGATCAAAATTTATATTTCCAATTAGCTGCTGCTAATTGGGAATATTACACATTACAACATCATTCCCACCAATGGAAGACCCTGAGTTAAGTCCCCTTGAAGAGTTTCGTTATGGAATATCAGGTATACTGGCCCAACTCAGAAGCAAAGACCTTCCAGAGGTTTTCCGTTCCAGCTCAAGATTCAATGATCAACCTGAGCTGAAGAAAGTTTTTCTAAAAGTGCTGGTGAAAAGGTATGACGCTGAGATTGGATTTCTGAACTCACAAGAGAAATCATACCATTTCAGAGACCCCAGAGCATTTTTGGAAAGTCTCCCTTCCCCCAAGAGGGAAGAGATTCCACTGCCAGTTGAAGTACAAGAAGAAGGTGATCAGGCTTTCAATAGCCACTTTGAAGATGCAGTGGAGGATGCAGTAATCAACGCTGCCCAGGATAAAGACAACCTACCAATCATGGAGGGCCTAAAAGAAGAACTTGTACATCATGTGTTCATTGGTCCTGTGGCGGAATATATGGAGGCCCTAATTTGCTCAAATACTCCAGCATTGATCTTTAACACGGGCCAGATTCATCAGGAGTGGTCACTACTGATGGTGACCTCAGTTTTGAAGAACCACATGCAGAGAACCTTGTGGTTATCTCTGACAGGTAGTCAGTGCTCCTATCCTTTTTTGCTACTGCTTGATTGGCTGCATTGGCATTATTGTATCACCTAGAGCATCAGAGATTTCCAGGTTAGAGTAGAGTAGGTAGGAAGTCTGAAATAAAGCTCAGTGTGTGAGCATGTAGTTAGTTGTTTCAATTTATGCAAAGTCCAGCAAGCCAGACAGTCTAATCCTGGCTTGACTGTTTTCAATTTCTGTCTTAGAATGTAGAGGAGAAATCTGCTAGAAAGTCTAATCCTAGCATATACTAGTTTAGGTAGAGAAACTATGAGACCAACAGTTTAATCTGGTCTCATGGAGTAATAAGGGTAGAAGTAGAATAGGTTTATTTTCTTGTTTGTGAAAATTGATGATGTAAAGGGCCTGCAAGTCCAAATGCACCAAAAAAAAAAAGTTAGGATTATAGTGTGGGTAGGTATTTGTTTGGGAGAAATTTTACTGCTGATATGATGTCTTCATGATTTGTGGCAGCTGATCCAGGAAAGAAAATGGATGGGTCAAGCACCAGGCATCTGGCCTACACCAAAGATCATTTTCTGAATTCTTGACTCCTTCAAGAAGAAGCCATCCCCATGTGGAGCCACTGTTAGCCCCCTATAAATTTTTTGACAAGCAAACAGGGGGCTAAATTGTTTTGAGCCTTCAAGGAATGCATTTTCTTTGAAAATACATCATCCTTGAAGCCTCCTTGTGCCTTTTGTCCTTTGATAAAATCCCCTCTGCTGTTCCCATCATGAAGCCCCTCTATTTGTGAAGAAAATTCCCGAAAGGCCCCTTTTTCCTCTTATTCCATTCCCATTTAACCTTTGTTTTCTCTCCTTTAACTTCTCTCTTTTTCCCCCAGTAACCCTTTAAATCCTCCCAAAACCCCCTTCAAATTCTACCCATACCCCTTGTTTGGTCTAATTCACCCTTTTTCCCTCTATCGTTCCCCTTCCTAACCTCAAAATTGCATTAAAATGGGCAAAAAACCCACTTATCACTTTATATTAGGGCTTAGCCCCTTTTCCACCAGCCCCGCAAACCACTTCCCCACATGCCCAAGCGCCAGAACCAAGCGCTAAGGGTCCGAGCGCCAATCGCAATCGCAACTCGCGAACGGGCGCATCTCTATGTTAACGAAAATTTTCCGATGCGATTGTAATATGACCCTATGGATCCCCACCGTGATCTGAGTCGTTGATCTATATAGATCCAACGACCCAGCGCTTATCGCACTCGTTCCATCGCGCCCGCCTCCCTCCTATGTGAAACCTCCGATGCTCGTCTCCACCGTCGATTCATTGTTGGATCCAACGGTCAGCGCTCAATCGTGCCATCACCAATCGCAAGTCCTTAAGGGTATCACCTGCTGCCTCTCCCGATTGCGATCCGCCAATGCAATCGTGGCCGTCCGTTCGATCCAGATCGACGGTCTACATTGCATCGCACCCTCCATTAGATGTCATTCATCGGATTTTCCCCATGGTTTCATCCTTTAATCCTCGCCGTTGATCTCCTCCTGAGATCTGACGGCTCACAGTGAATCGCCCTCCGCCATTGCCGGGTCCCACCATTTCAAATCCGTTTCATATGTTTTAGCCCCTTCCCCTTTGTTTTTCGGCCAAAGGTTAAACCTTATTGTTTAACACTAAGGGTCATTCTTCCGCCACTCTTTCATTGTTTCCACCGTTCTCCACTGCTCCACCACCGCTTCCACAGGCCTCCGAAGCATTCCTCCACCACCACTGCCCTGGTTTGTAACAGGTTTATTTTATTGTGCAAATAGCACAGAGAGGCCATTTCAGCATCGGCCAACGGATCAGCGAAAGAGATTCAAAGGGGGTTAATACTTATTATTGATGTAATTAATGCCTAATCCCGCATTCAAAGGAAGAAGCGCAGTTTGAAGACCAAAGAACACAGCGACGAAGTCATATCTGTGTTCAATGTTGTCAGAGCACCGTTTCTCCAAAGGACACCTTCCTACCGAGGTCGCCATGCCTCCTCGAGCCCTGAAATGTCTTTCACGGACAGAAGCTTCTTAAAGACTGTCCAGACAGCAGTTATGGAGGCATGGAGGGACTTGTAGACATTTTCCATCCATGTCACTTATTCCAGAAGGCTGGCGCAAAGTACCAAACACCAGAAAGGACTTCAAGAAACATCTGAGGTCAACCTCGACCTGTCAAAGACTCCCGAAGCGGACTACAGAGTACATACAGCGCTGCAGAGCCATTAAGCAGTATGGGCATGAACGTTTCCGCCATCTTGTCTTAATGAAACAAATTAAATGTTCATCTACTCCTGTTATTCTCTTCTATAAGAATTCCCGAGAACCTATTGTAATGGTTGTTGTTCGGTTGTTGCCGATTTGCTGTTAGAGGGATTCGTTTGGACTGTTAGAACATTCTTGGGAGGGATTAGCAAAGTAGTTTGTATGTAGTAGGCTGGGAGGAGAAAGTCTGGACTGTAATAGCCATTGAGCTCAGAGTATGTGACTGGTTTTACATCAATTAATCAAGCACATTTCACAGGATCCTGGTCTATTACTATTGTTGATGTTTTTTCTAACACTGTTTATTACATTTTCATATTGTTTCATTTTCTGCTAGCTTGCATCAAAAATATGGCATAGGATTTACCCTTGTTAGGTACCCTATGTCTTTGTTCTCCTTGCCTTTAATGTTTTCTGCTGTTTAGTTGTTCTTGTCGAGTTTAAGCTGGAAGATTTGGGAGCACTGAGGATTAGAGTTAGCCCTGTCCACTAGGGTCCTTGTGCGACCAGTTGGCCTTTCTAAGATCTCTTGCTCGTGTCAAAGCATTGAAGGTTCAAAGTCTTTCTCTGATCTACAGACCCTGGCTCTATTAAACTTATCTTTGTTTTCCCTTGGAGCATGCTAAAGCTGACCTGGAGTTAAATGACTTCTGGTCCAATCTATAAGCTGCCCCTTTGTCCCTCCTTTGAGAACTGCCTTTGAGTATGTCCAAGCAGGTCTGGAGTTAAATGACCTCTGACCTGATCTATAGACAAAAAGCGGGTGTCTTTCTTTCTTTCACTTTCAATCCTTAATGTTCCATCCCACCATCTATCTAAAAAGATCCTTTAGTGTAGATGACTTGCCCTCTGAAAGCCTTGGCTAGTTGCGTGCAAGTAATTTCCTTTCATGACTCCATAGCCCAATGGATGCACTTTCTTGACCTATCCCCTTTGCTGAACATCCTACTGCTTTGTTCCTTTCCTCCCATTACTTTCTCAGTCTATGATCTCATGACCAACCCAGCAACCAACCAACCAAATCATTTTAAACCCCCTTTGTGCTTCATAACTAGCCTAACATCTCATTTGAACTTTCAAAGATATATCATTCCTTGTTTTATCGGAGAGATCCCTCTCCGGGTCCAGGATGGCTAGATCCTAGGGCCCCAAAGTGGTTTGATGTTGTCTTATCTTTTGGTATTGCCAAATCTGCCAAAACATAGGAACCCCAACAAAGTGCACTTTATCTTTAGAGTGAGTTATGTCCCCCTCTACTCACTTTATTTATAATTTAACTATAGAAGGCAAAATTGATCAAAATTAATATTTCCAATTAGCTATCGCTAATTGGGAATATTACAGTCTCCCCCGGCAAAATGTTGCTCGACCCCAAGCAACTATAGTGATGGATGCTGCAAGATCTTTTCACTCTCCCAAGTGGCATCCTCATCCGGCAAATTCTTCCACCTCACCAAGAATCCCCGAACTGTCCTGCTCCGCAACTACCTCTCTCTGACATCAATGATGGCCTTCGGCTGTAGCACCAAATGCCCCTCATCATCTATAGGCGAAGCCTCCTCCGTCACTGTCCCCTGCTATCCCAAAGCCTTCTTCAGGCATGATACATGAAAAATGTTATGAATCTTGCTGCCTTAGGGCAGCTCCAACTCATAGGCAACCTGTCCAACCCTGCGTATCACCCTGTATGGTCCATAAAAGTGGGGCTTGAGCTTTTCAGCCCCCTTCTGCTTCAGAGTCGACTGTCAGTATGGCTGCAAACGTAGGTAGACCAAGTCCCCTACCTCAAACTGTCTCTCCACCCGACCCTTGTCGGCATACAACTTCTGTTGATTCTGTGTTGTAGCCAGGTTATCCTTGAGAGCTCGGAGGATGTCCTGACTCTCTTGGATCCAAATCTTGGCTCTCGGAGCCTTGCTGGCACCAAACATCACATCAACGAAAGATAAAGCATGATAACCATACAATGCATAAAACGGAGACATACTGATAGACATATGATGGGTGGTGTTGTAGCAGTACTCTCCTAGGTGCAGCCACTTCAGCCACGCTCTCTGCTGCTCACTGACATAGCTATGCAAGTAGCCCTCTAGCCACTTGTTAACTATCTCCGTCTGCTCGTCTGTCTATGGGTGGTAGCTGGTACTCGGTGTCAACTCTATCCCCACCAACCGAAAAAGCTCCTGCCAAAATCCGCCCATGAAGCGGCTGTCCCTGTCACTGACAATGGTCTTCGGAAGACCATGTAACCTGAAGATATCTCGGAAGAACAACTCTGCCACCTGTGTTGCAGTATACTGCGCGGATATAGCGAAAAAGTGTGCATATTTTGTCAGTCGATCAACGAAGACAAATATACAGTCCTTGCCCTGCACCGCGGGCAACCCTGTGATGAAATCCATCGAAATACTCTCCCATTTCCCCTCTGGAACGGGAAGAGGCCGTAACAATCCTGTTGGATGGTTCATCTCCCCCTTGTTGCGCTGGAAAACTTCACACTCCCTGACATGCTGGAGTACGTCCTCCTTGAGGCCCTTCCATGGGAACCTCTCTCTGATGGCCCTGTAGGTTTTGGTAAACCCCTGGTGACCAGCCAATGGTGAATCATGAGAAGCCTGTAGTATCTTCTTCTTGAGCTGAGAGCCCTCAGTCAAGAAGATCATGTCCCTGTAGTAGATGATCTCATCCATCACCCTGTATTGATCATCCGTCACCTGTCCATCCAGAACCTCGCAAGCAAACCTGTCCTTGGAGTGCTCCACCAAAAGTCGAGCCCTCCAATCTGCGTCCAGACTCATCAAGGACAATGCAGCTGGTCTCCGTGAAAGTGCATCAGCCACCACGTTGTTCTTCCCTTTGACATACTCTATGTCAAAGTCGTAGGCCTAGATCTTGCTGACCCACTTCTGCTGCCTCTCCTGTAGCTGCTTCTGCTCTAAAAGGAACCTGAGGCTGTTGTGGTCAGTCCTCACCCTGAACCGGTTACCCACGCCGAAATTTGGCCAAGGCATGCATGATGGCCAACATCTCCTTGTCATATATGGCATATAACCGCTCATGTGGAAGGAGCTTCCGACTCTCAAAAGCTATCGGGTGACCTCCCTGCATCAATACTCCACCGATCCCCTCTCCCGATGCATCACATTCGAGGACAAATGGCTGCGTGAAATCCGGCAATGCAAGTACTAGGCAGCTGCTCATCACATCCTTGAGCCTGTCAAAGGAACGTTGTAATGTATCCGACCAACTGAATGCCCCCTTCTTCGTCAAATCTGTAAGAGGTGCAGCAAGTTGAGAGAAACTCTTGACGAACTTCCTGTGATAAGTGAAGATACCAAAAAATCCTCAAAGTTCCGTCACGTTTCTCGGCTCTGGCCAATCCCTGATGGCCCTGATCTTCTCCTTGTGGACCCTCACTCCGTCCACTCCTAAGATGTGTCCCAAGTATAGCATCTCCGTCACCCCAAACTCGCACTTGGAGAGCTTAGCATAGAACTGCTGCTCCTCCAAAATACGTAGCACTGCCTCTATGTGTTGAAGATGCTCCTCCCAAGTCCTGCTATATATCAGTATATCATCAAAAAATACCAACACAAACTTTCTTAGGTGACTGCGGCAGATGTGGTTCATGCATGACTGGAAGGTGGTTGGTGCGTTGGTTAGCTCGAAAGGCATAACCAAGAACTCAAAGTGGCCATAATGGCACCTGAAAGCGGTCTTGGGAATGTCCTGTTCCCTCACGCGAATCTGGTGGTACCTGGATCTCAAATCAATTTTCGAGAAGAACTGTGCTCCTCTCAACTCATCCATCAGCTCATCAATCTGCGGTATAGGGTACCTGTTCTTCATGGTCTTTTTATTCAGAGCCCTGTAATCAATGCACATTCTCAATGTGTCGTCCTTCTTCTTCACCAACACTACAGAAGAAGCAAAAGGACTGGTGCTAGGCCGAATGTGTCTAAGAGCCAGCGACTTCTGGATGGCCCGCTCAATCTCGTCCCGATAGGCCTTGGGGTGCCTATAGGATGTGGTGATAACGGCCTGAATGCCCTGCTCTAACTCAATAGTGTGCTCAAATCCCCGATCTGGTGGTTGTCCCGGCGGTATCTCCCCAAACACCATGGCATACCGGTCAAGGATGGACTGTATCTCAGGATGAACTGATTGCCTGGTAGTCCCTGCCTCTCATGCATGCAACTCTACTGCCCACTCTATGTCTCCCTTCCGGAAGTCTGCCTCCATCCGGTGAGCTGAAACAGTCTGGGGTCAGTAAGTGTGCATCCCACGTATCTTCTCATGCTTCCCGGTCTTCTTATCATCCCACTCCATCTCCAAGGCCTCTTAATCTGTGGTGACCTTCCCTAGAGTAATCAACCACTATACACCCAATACCACATTGGTATCCGATATGTTAACCACAAAAAAGTGGTCAGTCACTGTGTAGGTGCCCATCGTCACAGCCAGCTCTGGAACATATCTGGCACACTACATCGTCTGATCTCTTGGGACCAATACTGAAGATCCATCGAAGCTCTCTGTCGGTATGCCTCTCCGCTCAACCATCTGTGCATCGATGAAGTTGTGAGTTGCCCCACTGTCTACCAGGACTGAAACTCGCTGCCCACGTACTGTCCCTCGGACACGCAGCGTCAAATACTTGGGTACTCCCCGCAATGCTGCAAGGGTCCCCCCTGTGGGTGCAAAAGCTGCACCTCCTGCTCCTAGAGGTGGAGGCAGCAAACGGTCCTACACTGCCTGACTGTCTACTGCCTCCCCATCATCATACTCATCTTCTTCGTCGCTGCTCTCGGAGAAGACCTCGATAAAATGTGCTATGCCAGCAGCACATCTGTGTCCCGGTGCCCACGGCTCCTGACAGGTAAAATACAACCTCTTCTTCTTCAACTCCCTCCTGGCATCATCATCTAACGGCCCCTACCTGGATTCCCCTTAAGAGGCAGAATCCTCCCATCCTTCCCCTTTGGCTGGAAAGCATGTCTCTGGGGGTAAGGTGTCCTGGTCCGGGGTAAAACATCCTGCAAATCCCAGGTCCTGCCAACTGCGTCCTGGAGTGTGGCTGGTCTGGCGGATCTGACCAAACCTCGTAGCGGCTCTGCTAACCCCTCAATGAACATGTATATCATCCGTGCCGCAGATAGATCGGGCACCATCACTGAAAGTCTCAGGAAATCTGCAATATATGTCTCTGGGCTCCCGGTCTGTTTGAGCCTCGTCAGCTCCACAAAGTGCTCCTCCGGATCCCTCCGGTCAAACCTCTCTATCAATCTCCGGGTGAACTCGGCATATGTGGTCACTGTCGAATGCCTGAGTGTAACCATCCCATGGAACCACCAATCCTGGGCCTCATCATCCAAATGCAACGTCGCCACCTTGATGGCCTCCATCTCTGCCATCTGGTTGAGCTGGAAGTATATGTCCAACTTCTCTACCCAAGACTTTGCTGAACTGTTTGATGAACCATCAAACGTAGGCAAATGGAACCTGCTCACTGTACGTTGGGTATCTCCCTCGTGATAATGTCGATGACCTCTGTGATGGTCACGGGGTCTGCTGTCCCGCTGAAGTTGAACAAAATCTCTGAATGAAAGGGCATCCCTGAACTCCTGCCCATATGCCTGATACTCAGCAAAATAATCACCCATGTGGCTAGGCTCTGGCTCCTGCTGTGCTCCTGCCCTAGTGTTTACACACAGAAAAGTGGGCATAGTGGAACGAGTTGGGGCATGTGATGCCTGGTGCGGAGTGGCATCCCGCTCTTGCAAATGGTGGGATGTGCCCGACCCCTCGCCAACCTGGAAACCCCTTGGGGTTTCACGCTGTCTAGCCTCTTCAACACTGAATCTCTGACCCATCACCTCGATCTGCCTCGCCAGATCCTGCACTGATTTGAGGAGTGCTTCCCCAAATTGTTTTGCATCGCTATCATCTGCCATTGGCTCTTCCTGTTCTGCGTCTACTACTGGATCCTGTTCTGCATCCACCACTGGTTCCTCCTGCTTTGTGTCCACTACTAGAACGCAGTCACCCTCTCCGTAGGTAATATGTAACCTACGCTCTCTGTCACGGTACCTCCTACCTCTATAGCTAATATACGGCTTCTCCCCCGGTATCATAGACAACTAGCTCCACAGGCTGAGCCAGATCTATGAGCTTTGATACCACTGTAATATCCCTTTTCAGGGATATTTCTCAAACACAAGTAAACTCCAACAAGAGATGGACTGGGACGACATTTACCAGATATTTCACCTCTGAAAAGAGGGTGAGATCTGGAGGCTACCTGGCCCTTTCCAGACTCTATCTAAGAGTATGGGGAAAACACACCAAATGGTATAGTAACTGGAATGCTCGAGGAGAAAAATAACAGTAGTGCAAGCATACAATAGCATATATGGAACATGTAACAGATACTCAAGAAATGTAGAGAGAATGCTAAGCCATTTTATTATACTGAGAAGTATAAGTGAGTACAATAGGTGATCAGAGTGATGGCACCTAGTCTTGCACCAGGCAAGTGCAGAAATACTCTCAGAATGGCAAGGAAATGGTTGTTCTCTGATCTGCGTCCAAGCTGTTGGGGAACTGTTGTGCTGTTGCTACTGCTGGAACCAAAATGAGTATTTGGGGCTGCTCCCCTAGGAAAAAGCTGAAACTCTGGAATCAGCCTCTACTCAC
Source organism: Pinus albicaulis (assembly GCA_034641835.2). Classification (NCBI taxonomy): domain Eukaryota; kingdom Viridiplantae; phylum Streptophyta; class Pinopsida; order Pinales; family Pinaceae; genus Pinus; species Pinus albicaulis. The sequence goes on from CM076577.1 coordinate 2,945,680, forward strand.
CAAACCCAGAAAAGCCCAGAGAGCATTTCTGAAGAGGCCGACCCCCGAAAATCACCCCCTTGAGGATCTACACTATCCTCCAAGGCTTTGCGCTGAGGCTGAATGGAATCCACCAAAATACTGCCACAAACTCTGCCAAAAGCCTCCAATAGGCAAGGGCTGGTCCCTTGCACAATCTCTAGACCCGAAACCTCCAAAATGACATCAACTCGGAGCTCCCACGAAATGAACTACGTCCTCCTTCTCAAGATTGTGCAGTCACTAGATGCAATGCTCCACAACGAAGCCTCAACTCGATTCTCCTGCAAAAATACTGATAGGAATGCCTCACCCGAGCAAGCACTCGAAGTCTCCCGAGGCTGAAGATGAGATCTCCGAACGGAGACACTCAGTGCACTAAACAGTGTTGCAGACAAGCTAAACATCTAGCGTGCTCAAGTAGTCGAAGTGACCAACTCAATATGCAAAAAACATCGAATGCCAAAATGAAGAGGCTCTCCTCCTTTTTATAATGATGGGCCTCTCTCAAACCCTAGGCCCCACCATCTCCAACGTAGCCTCCCTTTACCCACGTTTGCCAACTCAACCTGCGCAATCCATCCCACGTGGTCTAAGTGGGTCCCCCTCTACGTGGTCTCTTGGCCCCTCCTTGGCCCACTTAAGTTATAACGTTGTGTCTACTAGGGAGTGCACTTTATCTTTAGAGTGAGTTATGTCCCCCTCTACTCACTTTATTTATAATTTAATTATATAAGGCAAAATTGATCAAAATTAATATTTCCAATTAGCTATCGCTAATTGGGAATATTACAAAGGAGGAGGGTCATGAGAGGAAGAAGGGGATGATTGCGGAAGGGGTATGGGGGTGGGGGAATCATTTTCAATGTGTAATATCTCGTTTCAGGGATATCTCTAAAACACAAGCAAACTCCAACCAGAGATGGACTGGGAGGGCATTTACCAGATATTTCACCTCTGAGAAGAGGGTGAGATCTGGAGGCTATCTGGCCCTTTCCAAACTTTGTCTAAGAGTATGGGGAAAACACACCAAGTGGTATAATACTAGAATACTCAAGGAGAAAAATAACAATAGTGCAAGCATACAATAGCATATATATAGAACATGTAATAGATACTCAAGGAATGCAAAGAGAATGCTGAGCCATTTTATTATGCTGAGAAATATAAGTGAATACAATAGGTGATCAGAGTGATGGCACCTAGACTTGCTCAAGGCAAGTGAAGAAATACTCTCAGAATGGCAAGGAAATGGCTGCTCTCTGATCTGCGTCCAAGTTGCTGGAAAACTGCCGTGCAGCTGCTACTGCTAGGACCAAATGGGGATTTGGGGCTGCTCCCCTCCTCGGAATGAGCTGAAACTATGGAATCCTCCTCTGCTCACCAAACCCAGAAAAGCCAAGAAAGCATTTCTGAAATGACCGACCCCCGAGAATCTCCCCCTTGAGGATCTACGCTATCCTCCAATGCTCTGCACTAAAGCTGAATGGGAACCACCAAAATACGGCCACAAAATATACCAAAATCCTCCAATGGGCAAGGGTTGGCCCCTTGCTCAATATCCAGGCTCGAAACCTCCCAAGGAAACCTAATTTGGAACTTTCCAAGAATGGACTGCATCCTCCCTCTCAAGACTGCGCAGTCTCTGAATGCACTGATCCTCCAGAAAAGCCAAACACCAATCCTCCTGCAAAATACTGATGGGGCAACCTCACCCGAGCAGGCACTCGAAGTCCCCCAGGGCTGAGGGTGAGATCTCCGAACGGAGACACTCGGTGCACTAAATAGTGCTGCAGACTAGCTAAACAACCAACGTGCTCAAGAAATCGAAATGACCAGCTCAATATCATAAACATCCAATGAGGAAATAAGGGGGCTCTCCTCCTTTTTGTAGCAATGGGCCTCTCTCAACCCTAGGCCCCACCATCTCCTACATAGCCTCCATTTGGCCCATGTTGCCAACTAAACTGCGCTGTCATAGCCCACGTGGTCTAAGTGGGTCCCCCCCTACGTAGTCTCTTGGCCCCCCTTGGCCCACTTAAGTCACAACGTTGAGTCTACTAGGGAGTGCACTTTATTTTAGTGAGTTATATTCTCCTTTCACCCACTTTATTTCTATTTTAACTTTATAAGGGCAAAATTAATCAAAATTAATAATTCCAATTAGCTGCTGCTAATTAGGAATATTACACAATGGGGTTGGGGATGGGAGGGTCAGAATCAAGGAGGGAAAGGGTGCCAAAGGGGTTGGAAGAATCCAAGGGGGTCTCAGAGAGAGGAGCAACAGCAGAAGTGTTGAGTGGAGGATCAAGGGAAGAGGTGGGGGGTGGATGAGCGATTGGATTTGGGAGGGCCAATTTCGGGGTTTGTCTTAGACACAGGAGCAGTTTTTTTTTTTTTTTTTTTACAGTTTCCCATTGTTCATCTTTAGAAGTATTTTCAACATCAACTAATTTAGAACAATGATTAGAAAAATGGCCGTATTCGTGACATACCTTGCATTTAAATGGGAATTGCTCATAATCCAGTTGCTGAATGTGAGTCCAATCGTCCACTTTGAGTTTGATTGCTTTCGGAAGACCCTTGCCGAGATCAACTTCAACATAGATGCACGCACAGGCTTGCATGTTGTCCTTAGGTTCGCTGCGATCAATAAACTTTCCAACTGCATTACCGATGGCTCGAACCAATTCATCTCCCCAACAATGGAGAGGGAGATGCGGGAGCCGAACCCAGACCGGGACTGCATTAGGGACATCAAGCTCAGGGTCGAAGTCCGGAGTCCATTTATTTAGATACAATCCTCTGGAATCCATGAAGTACGGTCTGTTTCTAAACATCAGATCCTTGTCTTCTCTTGATTCAAAGTGAAAGGTGAAATATCCTTCCCCGCAAAAACGAATAGATATTTTGCCGCTTATTTTATCAACCCAGTTCCATTCAATCCACCTTTGCACTGTCTTCGGGGAAGGCCACAGGCTAGTGAATTGCCCTATGAGACCTCGATCAGCCAAGGAAAGGGCTGCCATGCGAGGTAGAGCAGGGGGAGGACAACTTCTTGCAATCCATCCAACTTCTTTACGAATTTTGAGATAGCAGGGCGAGGACGCTGGGGCGGTAGAGATTGAACCAAGGCAGAGAAGGCTAGTTGAGCAGCAGCCGCCTCTGGGTTTACGTCCGGAGGGGCCATGGCGGACAAGGCCGAGGGTAGCAGAGCAGGAAGGTGCAGGCTCTGAGGCGGCTTGACCTAGCAGCACGAATTCCAGTTCCAAAAAAATTTAACCTTTAATGTTAGGGATTTTTTGTGTTAAAATTATTTTTCTTTTGGAAGTGGTTTTGGATCTAAATTATTCCATAGTCAAAGGAGATCTTTTAATTTTAATATCTAAAATTTGACTATAGGAAAATTTCAATTTCTGGATTGGAATTACCAAGAATATCATTTTAATTCGGAATTGTTGGAAATGTTTAGCATTTAAATTCAATAGTCCTTACATGATAATATCTTTTGGGGATTTAAATTGTTTAAAGATTGCACTTGGTTTGAAATATTTTCATGCTTAGCATTCATTGGGATTGATGGTCGTTTAATGAGCTTTAATTGTGGTTTTAAATTACTTGAAATCGATGATTAATTGCTTAGTCAACTTTGAGATTATTTCAAGTGATGATAAATTGCATGCCTTTATTTCCTAGATCGAACACTGTTGATGCATGATATTGAAAGTGTTTTATCGAAGGTTAAATCGAACTATTGAAAAGGTGCTATCTTCCAGTTTGATAAATTGAGCATCTAATTGAAGAATTGAATAGAGTGGTGGTGAATTGATATTTTCATAGCAAGATTATTGTTCTCCTTAGCAGCAGTTATCTACCAGCTATTTGATCTTAATTTCATAACGGGATAATTTGACTCCACAAAGCACTGGTCTTAAAACTTTTAATCTAATCAAATATATAAAATCTCGTTAAAACTTAATAAGTACTTGGTCTTTTGACTGTGTCTCCTGAATTGGTTGGTTTGCAATCAGTTCTCCTTCTTCATTTCATTAGGGTCTACCTCCCTTAGTCTGCAAGGAGACAACTTAAATAGAGAGATTGGGGATCAAGGTGACAACCCTGGATCTGAGCCGTTGTCGCGGTGCCTAGACATTCTGTGCAACAACAAAGTTGTTCGCTTTATCAACTTCAGACTGGACATGAGCCGAATCGTCCTGAGTCGCCGCAAATGGCATGGCTACATCAATGGGACATAGTGACCGGAATCCCAAGCCCACCTGAAAGGGATTGTGGCCGGTTGAGTTGTGGAGAGCCTAGTTATAACTGTGTTGTACATAGGGGAGGCTCTCATCCCATGTGCGTGGATGCTTTGAAATGTGCATGCGCAAAATGTGTACAATCATCCTGTTGACGACCTTTGTCTGGCCATTAGATTGGGGATGGAAAGTTGTGGACTTGGTGAGCTTGGTGTCCAACATTGACCAAAGGCTTGACCAAAATGTGCTGAGGAACCTGTTGTCCCGATCTGATATGATAGACTATGGGATCCCAAAGTGCACCCACACTCGTTCAAAGAAGAGTTTAGCAATGGCTTTTGCTATGATATTCTTCTTGCAAGCCACCATAATTGCCATCTTCGAGAATCTGTCGACGACCACTAAAAGACAGTCGTTTCCATGCTTAGTAGAAAGAAGGTCTGACATGTAATCCATGGAGATGGATTCCCAAGGTCGACTAGGGGTAGGTAGCGGAGTATAGAGGCCTTGCTTCTTGATGGTCGGTTTGGCAATGGTGCACGCAGTGCATGATCTAATGTACTTCCCGACATCTTGTCGAAGGTTCAACCAAAAGAAATACTTCTGTAGTACTGCCACTGTTTTCTCGACCCCAAAATGCCCAACGACTCGACTGTAGTGTGCTTCCCATATCATCTTGGCACGCTTGCTTGAAGGAAGACAAAGGTGCCCCAGGTGACATAACAGTGCGTCTTGGAGGTGAAATTTTGGAACTTGCGTACCCCCCAAGAGTGCCTTGTATGTGTGGCCGAATTCTAGATCGCTCTCGTAGAGAAGCAGCCAATCAGAAGTCTCATGCCCACAAGAGTTGAGAACGGTGGTTAGCGCCACGATCGGCGATCGGCTGAGACAGTCTGCAACATTATTGTTGCTACCCTTCTTGTACTTGATGTTCAAAGGACACTACTGCAGATATGTGGACCACTTCTGATGGCGATCGTTCTACAATTTCCCTTGTGTCTGTATGAAATGCAGGGGCCGGTGGTCTGTGTGGATGATTGTTTCCTTCCCCAAAATGTAATGCTTCCATTGTCGACAAGCCTACACAATGGAATACATTTCTTTGTCATAAGTGTGATACTTGTGAACTATGTCGGACAATGTCTCACTGTGATATGCCACTAGATGCCCCTGTTGAGTAAGAACTGCCCCAATAGCATAGTCAGAGACATCTATCTCGATCTCAAATGGTTGTTGCAAGTCTGGTAATGTGAGCACTAGGGCAGAACAGAGGCGATGTTTCAATTCTATGAACGCCTTCTGTTGAGATTCTGACCAAAAGAATTTTGCTTTCGCTCCTCCCTTGGTGACTTGACTAAAGGGCCAAGTGATATGAGAGAATCCCAACACGAACCTGCAGTAGAAATTAGCAAGACCCAGAAAGATGCGAAGCTCTGTTAGAGCGGTTGGGGCTGGCCAATCACGAATGACTTGGATCTTGGTTGGATCCACATGCACCCCCCTTTCATCAATAATGTATCCCAGATATTGAACCTGGGTCATGCCAAAAGTGCACTTCTCCAAATTGGCACACAACTTGTGTTGCCGCAGTGTTTGAAGGACTTGTCGGATGTGACGGAGGTGCTCTTCCCAAATCTGGCTGAAGATCAGAATGTCATCCAAGTACACCACTACAAATGAGTTGGTGAATGGCCGCAAGATGTCGTCCATCAACCTCATGAAGGTTGCGGGAGTATTCGTAAACCCGAAAGGCATGACCAACCATTTGAAAATGCCTTCCTTGGCTTTGAAGGCAGTCTTCCACACATCGGAGGGTTCGATTGGTACTTGGTGATACCCAGACTTCAAGTTGATCTTGCTAAAATATTTCGCCCCTTTGAGTTGGTCCAGAAGGTCATCAATCCGTGGCATCGGGTACCTATTCCGGATAGTGATCTTGTTCAGCGCCCGATAGTCAATACAGAGTCTCCAAGTCCCATCCTTCTTCTGTACCAACACAATCGGGCTACCACAGGGTGATGAACTTGGCTAGATGTGATCTTTCTACAGCAGCTCTTGAATCTGCCTCTTGATTTCATCGTTCTCCAGAACAGAGCATCAATAGATCGGTCCACTGGGTAGTGGCGCACCTGGGGTTAGATCAACAGTGTGCTTGACCTAACAGTGCAGAGGAACCCCTGTGGGTGAGGTGAAGATGTCCCCATAATCCTCCACAACCTTGTCCATTTTTTGTTGTCGTGCAGAGGAGCCCTGTCTGGAGGTTGTGGCCACAATCTTCTTTTTTCCCTGGGGACAGATCATCAGGAAAACAAATTTCCTGGTTTGGAAAATGAGCTTACTGCATTGTTTTGTAGTAACCAAGGAGATAGCGGCAGCCTGTGGTACCTCTGGTATCCTGTATAGCTTATTTCCCAAAGTAACAATAACAGCGCGAGGTCAGGACCCATACACAGCATGTCGCTTCCACAAGTATGGTTGGCCTAATAATACATCAGAAACATCGAGAGGGGCAATGTCACATACTACCTCATCCGTGAAGGGCTTGATGCTATAGGGAAGGCGCCACTGCTGGCTGACGCGGAGATCCCGTCCTTGGTGAAGCCACCCGATGGTGTATGGCTGTGGGTGTGCTATAGTCGGTGAGCCCAACCACTTCACGGCGTCTGCTGAAACGAGGTTCTTTTGGCTCCCATTGTCGACAATGAACTGTAGCAGGGAACCCTTTACCCACATATGGGAGTGGAAGAGACACTCCTCCTCTGGATCTTCCGGTTCCTCCTTCTGGATCTTCGCAATGGCAACAATGGCATCAGGCTCCGCATCAATAATTTGTTTCCCTTTTTCATTCACCTTATCAGGTTTTGATTTAGAGTCGGAGCATGCATCTGACTTAGAAGCCCTCATCTCGGCCACCAGCGACTGCTTGGCCCGACACTCACTTGTGTTGTGAGTGGAGCTCTTATGGAACTCACACCACCTTCCCGTGTCCTTCTTTGGCTTCGCGGTGTTGTTCTTTGCTTGTGGCTTTGACAAGTTGTCTTGAGTCGCCACGCCTTGGCTTTGTCCTTTGTTTTGCGGTTTGGGGGCACCTTTCCCTTGCTTTTGATTTGAGATCCAAAGTCTCGCTTCTTCTGTTTGAATTTCTGCTCAATCTTGGCAGCATACCGGTATGCCGTACCAAGCAAGGAGATGTCGAGGAACTCCATTTCCTCCTGAATGTATCTGTGCAGACAACTGCAATACTTTAGCACCAAATGTTTCTCCGAATCTTTGATACCCAACTTTGTGCGTAGGGTATGGAACAGATTCCTCAGCTCATGCACATCTTGATCCCTTTGTTGCCGCAGTGTCATCCATTGTATGTACTTGTCCTCATAGCTCCCCACGGGATAGTATTGTTCCTTGATGGCGTCTCGGAAAGAATTCCAAGTGGGTATGGCTGAGAACAGAGAGGGTTCTGTCTCGTCCTTTTTCTCACAGTAGGTTTCTGTAAAGTTTTGTAGATGTTCTATGCTAGAAGCAATTACACTTTTATTTCAGCAATCATACAAGTAGGTAAGCAAAATGCAGATAGAACATATAAGTAGATCTTACAGAAGACAAATCAGAAACAGGAAAAATGTGTGTATTCGTTTCGGCGATCAACAGGATGCTTCAACCAGCAAAGTCTCCTTTGGTCAGCCAGCCCAGCATGTGTCACAACAACCCTCCAATCAGTAGATGAGTCAACCCAAGTCAACTCTGCAAAAGTCAACGCTGTCCTGAAAAGTCAACGCAGGGGCAGCAAGCTAAAAGTCAACACAGCAGCAAAACGGTCAACCCTTTGACCTCGATTTTTGTGCCAGGTAGTACGGCCTTCATAAATCGAACCTTCCACCAATTTTCAGCTTGTTTGGACCAAGCGTTGACCAAAGTCAACGCTGGTCAAAGTTTCTGCGAAACCCTAGCAGCAGCAAATCCGCACTTCAGCTTGACCGTACAGTTTGCCCTCTTCGTCCTTCACACGTGTGGATTAAATTCGTCCTTCTTGGTAGCTCGTACTCCTTGATGAGAGAGGAAGATGTGAGTTGTGATGATGATGAAAATCTCTCCAACTTTTCCTGTATATATATCCATCATGAGGGTGTGTGACACATCTGTTGGGCATGCGAGCCTACATTACAAAACTGGTCGACCTTGCACATATAATTTATTGAAAATAATAAATTCAAAATATAAGTTCTGCTCATCGGATTAAGACATATTTTATATGGATTTTACACCTCTCACAAAGAGGAATCCAACAAAAATATTAACCTCTTAATCTGAGCATCTTAATATGGAGTTTGGACCCAGTTGTCCAAATTTAACACTCCCTCTCAACTAGGGAGAACTCCATCTATTAGTGCAATCAACATCGTGCGTCATCCCGCCGAAACTTGCTTTGCTGGCTTCTTTATTTCAGAACAGAAGTGGGTCAGTCACAAAGACATCATCCCCAAACTGACATAATCAGTCCAGAGGTCGCAGACCTCACAAATCTTGATCCCAGATCAAGTGGTTGGACCGTGCCATCCTAGATAGAGAGTACGGCAATCTCTGATGCGTCCATCAGTCTTTGCTAATAGTCTCTAACTTTTCCACACCTCATTGGCCAAATGAGAGGTACTTCCCATGAGCCCCGAACTCAATGGGTAGGATGCATACGGGGCACAGAAAATGAGAGGTGAACCAACTCAAAATCACAACGGTGGGGTCCAAGCACACCACCAAGGTTGGCAAGCCTAGCCTTGTGGTTGCCCATAGCTTCAAGAAGCTCTCCCCAAAGCCCCCCAGAGCTTCCAGAGCTCATCGTCCAACAGGACCCACATCATAGGGTCTTTCCACGATTCCAAGATTCTCACGGAAGGTTAGGAACATGACCTTCCCCAAGGGCATTGTGAGAATATCCGCGACCTGCTCATCAGTTCCTATATGATCGAGCCTTACGGCGCCTCACTGTACCATATCCCAGATAAAGTGGTACCAACCATCAACATGCTTGGATCAATCGTGGAACCCGGGATTCTATAACAAATGAATCCCCCTCTGGTTATCACAAAGGATAACGGTGGCATCTAGCACATGCTCGAACAGCTCGCAAAGAGCTTTCGCAACCAAGTGACTTCACAACAGGCCATACATGTTACAATGTATTTGGCCTCAGCGGTGCTCAAGACTGCCGACTTTAGATTCCTGCCCGAAGCAGATCTACATGTGAAGTAGCATCCAGATGTGCTCTTGCGATCCACCACACTGCCAGCCCAATCGGCATCAGTATATCCACAGAGTGTCATACTCCCGGCAGTGTATCTCAGCCCATGGTCTGTCGTGCCTCAGAGATATCTCAAGAGTTTCTTGGCACCAACCCAGTGAATGTTATGATCAACCATGTGCTGACTCAAAGTGTTCACTGCACAGCATATGTTCGAACAAGTGTTCATTGAGAACATCAGGGTCCTTATGAGTTCACGATACTCAGTAGGACGGGCCCAGCAACGTTGCTCCTCAACTTCTTAAAGTTGAGTTCCATCGGTGTCGACACGGACTTACAGTCCACCATTCCAAATCTTTTCAGAAGCTTCACAATATTTTTTCCTTGAGAAAGGAAAATCTCTCCAGGTCTCTGCCAGACCTCCAGGCCTAGTAAATAGTGCATCAGTCCTAGGTCCTTCATCTCGAATTCAGCAGCAAGCTCCCTCTCACATCGATGAATGAGAGGGTCATCACCAGTCAGGAAGAGGTCATCCACATATAGTACTAGAATGAGAGGCTTCTCTTTCACAACCTTGAAGTATAGGTTCGGATCAGCATTACTTCGAGTGAAGCCCAGCTTCATCAAGTAACTATCCATCCTTTCGTACCAAGCTCTAGGTGCTTGCTTTAACCCATAGAGGGCTTTCTTCAACCTGCAGACATAAGTGTCTCGATCTTGAACTTCAAATCTCAGAGGTTGTTCCACATACACCTCTTCCTTTATTGCACCATGCAGAAAAGCGGTCTGGACATCCATCTGATGAAGACTTCATCCTTGTGTAGCAGCAAGGGCTATGATTGATCGGATGGTGGTATATCGTGCCACAGGTGCAAATATATCGTCATAGTCAATTCCTTCCTTTTGAGAGAAGCCACGGGCAACAAACCTTGCCTTAAACTTTTCAACACTCCCATCAGATCCATGTTTGATTTTGTAGAGCCATTCCGCGGTGACAACAGATTTGTCCTTCGGTCTCGGGACCACATCCCAGACATCATTCTTCATAATAGACTCATATTCTTCATGCATAGCATCCTTCCAGACTTGATGCTTGATGGCTTCCTCAAAATATCCAGGTTCAGATTGTACAATAGTATTCATGGCAGCTAGATACCCTTGGTATCTACACGGCTTATCTCTACTTCCCTTTGACCAGGTACATAGACTCTATATGCCTTAGAAGTCTCACTGTAACCCAAAAACATTCCTTTCTTCCCAGTAGCATCCAGCTTACTTCTCTTTTCCTTTCGGCACATGAAAATAGACGGGACATCCAAAAATTCTAAAATGTGAGACATCAAGTTTCTTACCAGAGAAAACCTCTTCGGGAGTTTTGGAGTCCAAAGCGGAATGAGGGCATCGGTTTTGAATGTACACAGCAGTATTTGCAGCTTCTCCCCACAGAAACTTTGGTAGACCCTGGTCACATAGCATAGCACGGGCAGCTTCCACAATAGTCCTATTCTTGCGTTCAGCAACACCATTCTGCTCAGGAGTATATGCAGTGGTAGTCTCCCTCTTAATGCCAGCTTCTCTGCAAAAGTTTTTGAACTCATTTGACTCATATTCAGTGCCATTGTCAGTCCTCAAAATCTTGATCTTCTTTCCGGTCATATTTTCCACCAAGGCTTTGAAGGTACGGAACCACATGTAAGCCTCATCCTTCTTCTTCAAGAAGAATGTCCAGGTTTTGCGAGAGAAGTCATCAGTAAATGTCATATAGTAAGAACATCCTCAAAGGATGCTGGGTGCAACATACTGTAAAGATCGTAAACTCGAACGGTAACATCTCGTATGTCTTTTTGTGACACTTGAGGGAAAAAAGGTCCCCTTGTTATGTTATATTCTTCAGCACAGCCCTTACATACACCTTCCTTGCTTCGGGAAGGGCTTTCCAAATCTTCGGTGCCATAGTTCGGTTTGTCGGATAGTATCACAAGTCATAGCTCCCAACGGACTCCCTCCAATCTGATAGAGTGTACCAACCCTAGAACCAATTGAGATAGCTTCCTTGAAGCTCTTCTTCCACATGAGCACCTTTCCATTAGAGAAAGTAACGTTGAATCCTTTGTCTTCCATGGCAGATACAGACACAAGATTCTTCTTCAATTTGGGTACATAGAGTACATCTGGCAAACGGAGGACTTGTCCTTTCTTTGATTCCCATTCCTTCGGTTGTTGTTGTTATCGTCACTATCGGGAGAATCCTTCTTGAAGGGGCATTCTCTAGCATAGTGTCCAGGCCTATGGCAGGTGAAACATTTACCCTTCTTCTCTTGAGTCTTTGTCCTTAGAACCACCAGAGTTCTTCTTTCGGGAATGAGCACCATAGGCAGCATTTCTTTCATTATCGAATTCCTTCATCCTTGTTTCTTCTTGCATACATCTTGACAGAAGCTCATCAAAGTTAGGAATGGTATTATTGTTGAGGATAGTAGTTGTGAATACTTGCCATTCATATGGAAGTCCTCCAAGTGCGGTGAGAACCATCTCACGATCAGCTATTATCTCCCCAATAGCTAGCAGATTGTTCCTGGTTTCGGTCAACTTCAGAAAGAAAGTTTGAACAGACTCATCTCGGCCCTTCCTTTCTTATACTTGTTTCCAACAGCAGCAGAGGCATTGGATGGAGGTTCTTGAATCCTCCCTGTCACATGATCCAGGAGATCATGATCTTCTAATTTGAGATCTAATATCATCTTCCAGGGATGGAAGTCATCACTTCCGGTCAGCTTGTCATTCTCCTTGAATTCAAGACTAGTGGAACCCATTTCTTCCGATGATGATTGCTATAGATTGAGTTTGTCTTCACCTCAGCTCCGATACCATGTAAAGTTTTGTAGATGTTCTATGCTAGAAGCAATTACACTTTTATTTCAGCAATCATACAAGTAGGTAAGCAAAATGCAGATAGAACATATAAGTAGATCTTACAGAAGACAAATCAGAAACAGGAAAAATGTGTGTATTCGTTTCGGCGGTCAACGGGATGCTTCAACCAGCAAAGTCTCCTTTGGTCAGCCAGCCCAGCATGTGTCACAACAACCCTCCAATCAGTAGATGAGTCAACCCAAGTCAACTCTGCAAAAGTCAACGCTGTCCTGAAAAGTCAACGCAAGGGCAGCAAGCTAAAAGTCAACGCAGCAGCAAAACGGTCAACCCTTTGACCTCGATTTTTGTGCCAGGTAGTACGGCCTTCATAAATCGAACCTTCCACCAATTTTCAGCTTGTTTGGACCAAGCGTTGACCAAAGTCAACGCTGGTCAAAGTTTCTGCGAAACCCTAGCAGCAGCAAATCCGTACTTCAGCTTGACCGTACAGTTTGTCCTCTTCGTCCTTCACACGTGTGGATTAAATTCGTCCTTCTTGGTAGCTCGTACTCCTTGATGAGAGAGGAAGATGTGAGTTGTGATGAGGATGAAAATCTCTCCAACTTTTCCTGTATATATATCCATCATGAGGGTGTGTGACACATCTGTTGGGCATGCGAGCCTACATTACAAAACTGGCCGACCTTGCACATATATTTTATTGAAAATAATAAATTCAAAATATAAGTTCTGCTCATCGGATTAAGACATATTTTATATGGATTTTACACCTCTCACAAAGAGGAATCCAACAAAAATATTAGCCTCTTAATCTGAGCATCTTAATATGGAGTTTGGACCTAGTTGTCCAAATTTAACAGTTTCCCACTAGTCCTTGACATGGGGGTTAGCTTTGAGGAGTGCAAAAATAATCTTCTCCTGGTCAAAAAAGTCATGAACCGAGAAATATCCTTCTAATAGATTCAACCATCTATCTACGGCATTTGCATCTATTTGACCCTCAAATATGAGAAAGTCAAAGTTTACTTTTACCTTAAAGGGAGTCGCGCCTCTAGAGTGGCTGCTGGATGCAGACGCGCCGCGAGTGGGCAATCATTGAAGGATTTGGGCAAAGTTATCCATCATCGAGTTCCTTTGTTTTTTGAGGGCCTCCTCGAGCAAAATTTTGATAAGATCTCCTGCTCCCTCATCTTTCATTTCGTCCCCCCATGGGCCGCTGTCCAGGTTTGCGAGGCTGATCTTGCAAAGGTTCCACCATATCGAGCCCTAACTCCTTCGTTGGGGACATGTGATCCGGATTTATGCAGGAACGCAACAGAATAAACACAACCATAAATACAGAGATGCAGCAGAAATAACACTTCATTTCATTAATATCAAATAACTGAAATTTGCTTACAGACAGAATGGAAATAAAACTAGCTAGGGCACTGGTAGCTATCTCTGAGAAGAGATGTGGCGGCTACGAGCCTGCGGCTAGGGCACTGGTAGGGCTCGAGGGCCTATTTATTATTGAGAAACATTGGAGAATCCGAAACGTCCAAAAACCTAACCGTAGGAGATGAGGTGCCAAAACTGTGGGCGCCCATTTGGGTAAATTGGTGGTTCAACTTCTCGGGGGCATAACTTTGGCCTACTATCTCCATTTGACGCACATGATACATCATTAGAAAGCTCTGTCCGAGGACCACAACTTTCGGGATGAATTTGATGATTAAATTTGCTGGTAAAACGATGCCCAAAAAACGTCGTTTAGGGCCTCAAAACGGCTCCGGAAGTTCGGGACCCAGAAAACGTCATTTAGGGCCTCAAAACGGCTCCGGAAGTTCAGGACCCGAAAAACTGCTAAAAATAGTAAGTTATGCCGAAACTGAAAAACTGAAAGAGACAATGGTGGGGGGGCCAAGTGGAATAGGTGGGTGGCCACCAATATCCACCTAGATCATTCCTCCCCCCTTAGGAAGCAATGGTCCCCATTGCGTTAAGTTCCTCCATGAGATGAGGAAATTTCTGCTGAACTTGGTCCCTGGTGAACCACTTTCCTTGGTGCGGGAGTTGGCCAGCTTTGACAACCCGATACAGTTGGATCCTCTGTTGGCGAGTGTTCTTAATTTGCATGTCCATGATACAATCTGTGGTGGCCTGTTCCATGCAGTCTGGGTTTAACTCTGTTGGTGTGAGTTGTTCTGCAATGTCCGAAGTGTCCAGTAGAGGTGGGAAGTAAGCACGAAGGCGACCCACATTGAAGACTGGGTGCAGACCAAGGAATGGTGGAATACTAAGCTCAAAATCATTGTTCCCTACAGCCTTGGTGATGGTGTACGGCCCGTATCGGAGCGGGCGAAGCTTGCGGTGAGGTCCAGTGAGGCGCTCCTTCTGCAAATGCAGCCATACTTTGTCGCCCACCTGGAAGTTGTGTGGCACCCGGTGTTGATCATGGCGCTGCTTGTACTTCGCATTGGCTCTGTCCAATATATCATGAACTTGTTGGCAGATGTGTTGAATGCGCTCGATGAAGCTACTTGCTTTGTCAACTTCAGACTGGACATGAGCTGAATTGGCCTGAGCAGCTGCAAATGGCATGGCTACGTCAATGGGACATAGTGGCTGGAATCCCAAGCCCACCTGAAAGGGGCTATGGCCGATTGAACTGTGGAGAGCCCGATTATAACTATGTTGTACATAGGGAAGGCTCTCGTCCCATGTGCGTGGATGCTTTGAATTGTACATGCGCAGAATGTGTACAATCATTCTGTTGACGACCTCTGTCTGGCCATCTGTTTGGGGATGGAAAGCTGTGGACTTGGTGAGCTTTGTATCCATCATTGACCAGAGGTTGGACCAAAATGTGCTGAGGAACCTGCTATCTCGATCTGATATGATAGACTGTGGGATCCCAAAGTGCACCCATACTCGTTCAAAGAAGAGTTTAGCAGTAGCTTCTGCTGTGATATTCTTCTTACAGGCCGCCATAATGGCCATCTTCGAGAATATGTCAACGACCACGAAAACACAGTCATTGCCATTCTTAGTAGAGGGCAGGCCCGACATGTAATCCATGGAGATGGATTCCCAAGGTCGACTAGGGGTAGGTAGTGGAGTATATAGGCCTTGCTTCTTGATGGTCGGTTTTGCAATGGCACAAGCAGTGCAGGATCTAATGTGCTTCTCGACATCCTTTCGAAGGTTCGGCCAATAGAAATACTTCTGTAGTATTGCTACTGTTTTCTCGACCCCGAAATGCCCAGCGACTCGGCTGTAGTGTGCTTCCCATATCATCTTGGCACGCTCGCTTGAAGGAACACAAAGGTGTCCCAGGTGACATAAAAGTGCATCTTGGAGGTGAAAATTTGGAACTTGCGTACCCCCCAAGAGTGCCTTGTAAGTGTGGCCGAATTCTGGGTCACTCTCATAGAGAAGCGGCCAATCGGAAGTCTCGTGCCCACAAGAGTTGAGCACGGTGGTGAGCGCCACGATCGGTGGTCGACTGAGGCAGTCTGCAACATTATTGGTGTTGCCCTTCTTGTACTTGATGTTAAAATGAAACTGTTGCAGATATGTGGACCACTTCTGATGGCGATCATTCTGCAACTTCCCTTGTGTCTGTATGAACTGCAGGGGCCGGTGGTCTGTGTGGATGATTGTTTCCTTCCCAAAAATGTAATGCTTCCATTGTCGACAGGCTTGCACAATGGAATACATTTCTTTGTCATAGGTGGGATACTTGCGAACTGTCTCAGACAATGTCTCACTGTGATATGCCACTGGATGTCCCTGTTGAGTAAGAACTGCCCCAATAGCATAGTCGGAGGCATCTGTCTCGATCTCAAATGGCTGCTGCAAGTCTGGTAAGGTGAGCACTGGGGCAGAACAGAGTCGATTTTTCAATTCTTTGAACGCCTTCTGTTGAGGTTCCGACCAAAAGAATTTTGCTCTCGCTCCTCCTTTGGTGACTTGACTCAAGGGCCAAGTGATATGAGAGAATCCCAGCACGAATCTACGGTAGAAATTAGCAAGACCCGGAAAGCTGCGAAGCTCTGTTATAGTAGTCGGGGCTGGCCAATCCCGAATGACTTGGATCTTGGCTGGATCCACATGCACCCCCCTTTCATCAATAATGTATCCCAGATATTGAACATGGGTCATGCCAAACGTGCACTTCTCCAAATTGGCACACAACTTGTGTTGCCGCAGTGTTTGGAGGACTTGTCGGATGTGATGAAGGTGCTCTTCCCAAGTCTTGCTGAAGATCAGAATGTCATCCAAGTACACCACTATGAACGAGTTGGTGAATGGCCGCAAGATGTCGTCCATCATCCTCATGAAGGTTGCGGGAGCATTCGTCAACCCGAAAGGCATGACCAGCCATTCAAAAAGGCCTTCCTTAGCTTTGAAGGTAGTCTTCCACACATCAGAGGGTTCAATTGGTACCTGGTGATACCCAGACTTCAGGTCGATCTTACTGAAATATTTTGCACCTTGGAGTTGGTCCGGAAGGTCATCAATCCGTGGGATTGGGTACCTATTCCGGACAGTGATCTTGTTCAGCGCCCGATAGTCAATACAGAGTCTCCACGTCCCATCCTTCTTCTGTACCAACACGATCGGGCTCCCACAGGGCGATGAACTTGGTTTGATGTGACCTTTCTACAACAGCTCCTGAATCTGCCTCTTGATTTCATCATTCTCCAGAACAGAGCGCCGATAGATCGGTCCATTAGGTAGCGGTGCACCTGGGGTCAGATCAATCGGTGCTTGACCTGATAGTGCAGAGGAACCCCTGTGGGTGAGGTGAATATGTCCCCGTACTCCTCCACAACCTTATCCATTTATTGTTGTTGTGCAGAGGAGCCCTGTCTGGAGGTCGTGGCCACAGTCTTCTTCTTTCCCTGGGGGCGGATCATCAGGAAAACGAATTTCCTGGTTTGGGAAATGAGCTTACTGCATTGTTTGCAGTAACCAAAGAGATAGCGGCAGGAGGTGGTACCTCTGGTATCCTGTACAACTTATTTCCCAAAGTAACAATAACAGCACGAGGTCGAGACTCATACACAGCATGACGCTTCCACAAGTATGGTTGTCCTAATAATACATCAGAAACATCAATAGGAGCAACGTCACATAATACCTCATCCGTGAAGGGCTTGATACTATAGGGAAGGTGGCACTGCTGGCTAACGCGGAGATTTCGTCCTTGATGAAGCCACCCGATGGTGTATGGATGTGGGTGCGCTGTGGTCGGCAAGCCCAACCGCTTCACGGCGTCTGCTGAAATGAGGTTCTTTTGGCTCCCATTGTCGACAATGAACTGTACAGGAGAGCCCTTTACCCACATCTGGGAGTGGAAGAGACGTTCCTCCTCCTCTGGATCTTCTGGTTCCTCCTTCTGGACCTTTGTAGTGGCAATAGTGGCGTTGGGCTCCGCATCAATAATCTGTTTCCCTTTTTCATTCCCCTTTTCAGGTTCTAATTCGGAGTCAGAGCATGCATCTGACTCAGAAGCCCTCATCTCGGCCACTAGCGACTGCTTGGCCCGACACTCACTTGTGTTGTGAGTGGAGCTCTTATGGAACTCACACCACTTTCCTGTCCTTCTTTGGCTTTGCGGTGCTGTTCTTTTCTTGTGGCTTCGATGAGTTGTCTTTAGCCGCCATGCCTTGGCTCGGTCCTTTATTCTGCGGTTTGGAAGCACCTTTCCCTTGCTTTTGATTCACAGATCCAAAGTCTCGCTTCTTCTGCTTGAATTTCTGCTCAATCTTGGCAGCATACCGGTATGCCGTACCAAGCGAGGAGATGTCAAGGAACTCCATTTCCTCCTGAATGTATTTGTGCAGAAAGCTGCGATACTTTAGCACCAGATGTTTCTCTGAATCTTTGATACCCAACTTTGTGCGCAGGGTATGGAACAGATTCGTCAGCTCATGCACATCTTGATCCCTTTGTTGTCGCAGCGTGGTCCATTGTATGTACTTGTCCTCATAACTCCCCACGGGATAGTATTGTTCCTTGACGGCGTCTCGGAAAGAATTCCAAGTTGGTACGGCCGAGAACAGAGAGGGTTCTGTCTGGTCCTTGTTCTCACAGTAGGTTTCCCACCAGTCCTTAACATGGGGGTAGCTTTGAGGAGTGCAAAAATAATCTTCTCCCGGTCTGAAAAGTCATGAACAGAGAAATATCCTTCTAATAGATTCAACCATCTATCTACGGCATCTGCGTCTATTTGACCCTCAAATATGGGAATGTCAAAATTTACTTGTACCTTAAAGGGAGTCGCAACTCCGGAGTGGCTACTGGATGCAGATGCGCCGCCGGTGGGCAGCCGTTGAAGGATCTGAGCAAAGCTATCCATCATCGCGTTCCTTTGTTTTTCGAGGGCCTCCTCGAGCAATATTTTGATGGGATCTCCTGCTCCCTCATCTTTCTTTTCGTCCCCCATGGGCGTCCGTCGAGGTTTGCGAGGCTGATCTTGCAAAGGTTCCACCAGATCAAGCCCTAGCTCCTTATACCCCGACCTCGTTGGGGACATGCGAAGAAGGATCGAGAAAAAGCAGACCGCTCTGATACCACTGATCCGGATTTATGCAGGAACGCAACAGAATAAACACATAACCATAAATACAGAGATGCAGCGGAAATAACACTTCATTTCATTAATATCAAAGAACTGAAATTTGCTTACAGACAAAATGGAAATAAACTAGTTAGGGCACTGGTAGCTATCTCTGAGAAGAGATGTGGCGGCTACAGGCCTCTGAACTGAGTTACAATGAGGCTCGAGGGCCTATTTATTATTTAGAAACAATGGAGAACCCTCAACATCCCAAAAACCTAACCCTAGGAGATGAAGCGCCAAAACTATGGGCCCCGTTTGGGTAAATTGGTGTTTCAACTTCCCAGGGACGTAACTTTGGCATACTATCTCCGTTTGACGCACATGATACATCATTAGAAAGCTCTATCCGAGGACTACAACTTTCAGGATGAATTTGAAGCTAGTGAAACGATGCCCAAAAAACGTCGTTTAGGGGCTCAAAACGGCTCCGGAAGTTCAGGCCCGAAAAACATCGTTTAGGGCCTCAAAACGGCTCCGGAAGTTCAGGACCCGAAAAACTGCTAAAAATAGTAAGTTATGCCGAAACTGAAAAACTGAAAGAGACAATGGTGGGGGGGCAAGTGGAATAGGTGGGTGGCCACCAATATCCACCTGGATCAACATGCAAAGAAGGATCGAGAAAAAGCAGACCGCTCTGATACCACTAATCCAGATTTATGCAGGAACGCAACAGAATACACATATAACAATGAATACAAAGATGAAACAAAAATAACACTTCATTTCATTAATATCAAAGAACTGAAATTTGCTTACAGACAGAATGGAAATAAACTAGTTAGGGCGCTGGTAGCTTATCTCTAAGAAGAGATGTGGCAGCAACAGGCCTCTAAACTATGTTACAATGAGGCTTGAGGGCCTATTTATTATTTAGAAACAATGGAAAACCCGAAACATCCAAAACACTAACCCTAGGAGATGAAGTGCCAAAACTATGGGCCCCATTTGGGTAAATTGTTGTTTCAACTTCCCAAGGACGTAACTTTGGCATATGAGTTTCGTTTGACGCGGACCATACCTCGTTAGAAAATCCTATCCGAGGACTACAACTTTTGATGTGAGCAACATTGATCCATGGACCCATGTTGCCCCCGATTTTCCCAAAAAACGTCGTTTAGGGCCTCAAAATGGCTACGGAAGTTCAGGACCCGAAAAACTGCTAAAAATAGGAATTCGTGCCAAAACTAAAAACTGAAAGAGAGAATGGTGGGGCCCCAAGTGGAATAGGCGGGTGGCCACCAATATCCACCTAGATCATTTCGCTACCAAACTGCTTCACAAAAAGTCATACTCGCTGCAATGTATTCGGCGTCCGCAGTTCTCAAAGCCACTGACTTCTGCGTCCTGCTCATCCATGATATTGAAGCAAAACCAAGAGTGAAGCAACATCCCGATGTTCTCTTACGATCCACCACACTACCAGCCCAATCAGCATCAGTATCTCCATGGAGTGTCACGCTCCCGGCAGTGTATCTTAGCCCATGGTTTATCGTGCCCCGAAGATATTTCAACAAATTCTTGGCACCAACCCAGTGAAAGTGATGAGGCTCAACCATATGTAGACTCAAAGTGTACACTGCAAAACATATGTCTGGATGGGTGTTCACTAAGAACATCAGGGCCCCTATGAGTTGACGATACTCAGTAGGATTTTCTAGCAAAGGCCCAGCAGCGCTGCCACTCAAGTTTCAACTTCTTAAAGTTGAGCTCCATCGGTGTCGACATGCACTTACAGTCCACCATACCAAATCTTTCCAGAAGCTTCATAATATATTTTCCTTGAGAAAGGAAAATCTCGCCAGGTCTCTGCCAGACCTCCATGCCTAGGAAGTAATGCATCAGTCCTAGGTCCTTCATCTCGAACTCAGCATTGAGCTCCCTCTTGCACTGACGAATGAGAGGGTCAACACTTGTCAAGAAGAGGTCGTCCACATAAAGCACCAGAATGAGAGGCTTTTCTCTACAACCTTGAAGTAAAGGTTCGGATCAACATTACTACGAGTGAAGCCCAGCTTCTTCAGGTAGCTATCTATCCTCTCGTACCAAGCTCTGGGTGCTTGCTTCAACCCATAGAGGGCTTTCTTCAACCTGCAGACATGGGTGTCCCGATCCTAGACTTCGAACCACAAAGGTTGCTCCACATACACCTCTTCATTTATCGCACCATGCAAAAATGCGGTCTTCACATCCATCTGATGAAGACTCCATCCTTGCGTAGCAGCAAGGGCTATGTATAGATCAGATGGTGGTATATCGGACCACAGGTGCAAATATATCATCATAGTCTATGCCTTCCTTTGGAGAGAAGCCACGGGCAACGAATCTTGCCTTGAAATTTTCAGCACTTCCATCAGATCCATGCTTGATCTGATAGAGCCATTTCGAGGAGCCATTTCGAGGTGACAACCACTTTGCCCTCCAGTCTTAGAACCACATCCCAGACATCATTCTTCAGAATGGACTCATATTCTTTGTGCATAGCATCCTTCCAGACTTGATGCTTTACGGCTTCCTCAAAAGATCCATGCTCATATTGTACGATTGTACTCATGGCTGCTAGATACCCTTGGTATCTATTCGGCTTCTTGCTTTCACGGAATGTCCCCCTTGGGGCCATATGTCTCTCGGCATCCTCGACAGTGTCCCTGAGCCATGACGGTCTCTACCTCATTCAAGGAGGTGGATCAATAGGGTCCATCAGCCCTTCAACATCGGGCATCGTCTCATCCTTCGGTTCTTCTTGATTTCCAGGCCTTGCTTCATGATCTTCCTCAGATCTCGGAAGATTGATTACTTTCCTCAGGGAAGCATCTTCATCAAAGGTAACATCGTGGCATATCTCCACTTCCCTTTGACCAGGCACATAGACTCTATAGGCCTTCGAAGTTTCGCTATAGCCCACAAACATTCCCTTCTTCCCAGAAGCATCCAGCTTGCTCCTCTTCTCCTTTGGTACATGAAAATAATCAGGACATACAAAAACTCTAAAATGTGAGACTTCAGGTTTCTTACTAGAGAAAACCTCTTCGGGAGTTTTGGAGTCTAGAGCGGAATGCGGGCATCAGTTTTGTATGTACACGGCAGTGTTCGCAGCTTCTCCCCGCAGAAACTTCGGTAGACCTTGATCACATAGCATGGCACGGGCAACTTCCACAATGGTCTTGTTCTTTCTTTCAACAACGCCATTCTGCTCAGGAGTGTAGACAGTTGTGGTCTCCCTCTTGATGCCAGCTTCTCTGCATAAGTTCTTGAACTCGTTTGTTTCATATTAAGTGCCATTATCGGTCTTTAATATCTTGATCTGCTTCCCTGCTGAATTTTCCACCAAGGCTTTGAAGGTACGGAACCACATGAAAGCCTCATCCTTCTTTGTAATATCCCGAACGGGAAATAGACAGTAATACAAAGCATGCAACAAGATATATAATGCTAGAAACAGATCATGAATCAGATACACAAGAAATAGAGAGAATGCTAAGCCATTTTATTATACTGAGAAATAGAAATAAGTACAAGAGGTGATCAGAATGATGGCACCTCGACTTCCACCAGGGAAGTGTAGGAATACTATCAGAATATCAATGGAAATGGCTGCTCTCCGCTGTAACTCCAAGCTGCTGAAATACTATCGTGCTGCTGCTATTGCTGGAACAAAATGAGTATTTGGCGCTGCTCCCCTACTCGGAAAAATCTGGTACTCTAGAATCGGCCTCTACTCACAATACCCAGAAAATCCCAGAGAGCGTTTCTGAAATGGTCGACTCCCGAAAATGCCTCCCTTGAGGATCTACGTTATCCTCCCAAGGGCCACACTGGTGCTGAATGCTATCCTCCAAAATATGGCCTCCTTCTTTATCAAATGTCTCCAATAGGCAAGGACTAGCCCCTTGCTCAATCCTCTGGCCTGAATCCTCCAAAATGGTACCAATCTGGAGCTCCCCCAAAATGAACAGCGTCCTCCCTCTCAAGACTGCGCAGTCCCTAGATGCTCTGCTCCTCCACGAATGCAACCACCAATCCTCCTGCAAAAACGCTGATGGAAATACCTCACCTGAGCAAGCACTCGAAGTCTCCCGGGGCTGAGGGTGGGATCTCCGAACAGAGACACCCGACGTACTGAACAGTACTGCAGACAAGCTAAACAACCAGCGTGCTCCAAGTCGAAATGACAAGCTCAATATGCATAAACATGAATGACCAAATAAGGAGGCTCTCCTCCCTTTTATAACGATGGGCCTCTCTCACCCTAGGCCCCACCATCTCCCACGTGCTCCTTGGGCCACGCTGTCCCTCTCAACTGCGTGAGGTAGGCCCCACGCTGCCCACGTGGTCTGCGTCCTCCTTTCCCTGCGCTGTACACTTGGCCACTAGGCCCCACCTCCTCACATACGATGTGGACTTAGGGAAATACTTCATGCTAAGTGAGTTTATTAATAGTTTACCCACTTTATTCATGCTCTGACTATAATAAGGCAAAATTGGTCAAAATTAATATTTCCAATTAGCTATCGCTAATTGGGAATATTACATTCTTCTTCAAGAAGTATATCCAGGTTTTGCGAGAGAAGTCATCTATGAATGTCATATAATAAGAACATCCTCCCAAGGATGTCATGGGCAGCATACCAGACAGATCAGAATGTACTAATTGCAAGGCATCAAATGTCTTTGTGACGCTTGAAGGGAAAGGTCCCCTTGTATGCTTTCCTTCGGCACAGCCCTGATATACACCTTCATGATCATTTGTGAACTCGGGCATCCCCGTCACCACCTTCCTTGCTTCGGGAAGGGCTTTGTAGTGAAGGTGTCCAAACCTTCCGTGCCATAGTTCAGTCTGTCGGATAGTATCACATGTCATCACTCCCAGTGGACTTCCTCCAACCTGTTAGAGTGTATCAACTCTAAACCCAATCATGATAGCTTCCTTGAAACTCTTCTTCTAGATGCGCACCTTCCCATCAATGAATGCCACTTTGAAACCTTTGTCTTCCATGGCCGAAATAGACACAAGGTTCTTCTTCAAATTAGGTACATAGAGTACATCCTGCAAGCGGAGGACTTGACCTTGAGACAAGCGGAGGGTCACAGTCCCTGTCCCTTTCACGGGATATGTGGCATTGTCTCCAAGGATAATTTTCAGATTAACATCCTTCTCAACCATGTCAGAAAGTGCTTCCTTGAACCCAGTGATGTGCCTTGAGGCACCACTATCTATCAATCAGACATCCATAGTGTCGGGTGGAGATGCAGCAGAGAGGGCAGATACAAGAATGAATTCATTTCTTTTATCATCAACAACATTTGATTCCTCATACCTGGAATTTCTCAACCTTTTGTAAGGTTGCCCATTTCCACTAGAGGAAGCCTTCCTCTTTCCTTTGAACCTGTTGTTCCTTTGATTGCCATTCCTCCGGTTGTTGTTGTTTTCATCATCATCAGGAGAATCCTTCTTGTGAGGACATTCTCTAGCATAGTGACCAGGCTTGTGAAAAGTGTAACATTTACCTTTCTTCCCTCGGGCCCCTCCTCTTCCTTTGTTCCTCGGACCACCAAAGTTCTTCTTCTTAGCAGCATATCCTTCATTTTCATATTCCTTCATCCTTGTCTCTTCTTGTACGCATCTCGATAGTACTTCGTCAAAATCAGGTATCACATTGTTATTTAGAATGGTAGTGTTGAATACATGTCATTCGGATGAGAGACCTCCAAGTGCGGTGAGAACCATCTCTCGATCAGCTATTGTCTCCCCAATAGCTAGAATATTATTCCTGATTTCAGTTAGGTTCAGAAAATATGATTGGACAGATTCATCCTTGCCTTTCTTCAGATTCTTCAGTTGATTCTTAAAGAATAGGACTTGATTTGCATTGTTGGCCTTGAACATGTTGACCAACTTATCATACATCTCCTTGGATGTGCCCAACTCAGAGATGTAGGCAACTAGACTCTCATGAATTGAGTCCTTGATCATCAACTTTTCTTTGATTTTCCCCTTCTTATACTTTGACTTGGTGACAGCAGGTGCATTAGATGGAAGCTCTTGAATTTTACCCTACACATAGTCC
Organism: Pinus albicaulis; assembly: GCA_034641835.2. Classification (NCBI taxonomy): domain Eukaryota; kingdom Viridiplantae; phylum Streptophyta; class Pinopsida; order Pinales; family Pinaceae; genus Pinus; species Pinus albicaulis. The sequence continues at coordinate 2,970,739 of CM076577.1, forward strand.
AGACATTTTGGTCTTCCAACATAAGATCCAAAGTCATCTTCCAGGCATGGAAGTCTTCCTTCCCAGTCAAATTTTCATCAGCTTTCAAGCCATTATAGTTTGAGGTACACATACACTTCTTTGGTGATTGCTACAAACTTGGGCTTTGACTTCACCTCAGCTCTGATACCATGTAAATTTTTGTAGATGTTCTATGCTTGATGCAACTTTACTTTTTATCCCCAATATTAGTCAGCAATCACATAAACAAGAAAGTAAAATGCAGATAGAACATACCAGTAGATCGACAGAAGACAAGTGTTATGAATATAATTCATAACAAATAGAACAGATAAATAAATGTAAATATTAAATAATCAAAATAAGGTTACGTTAATTAATCATTAAGTTAAGTGAAAAGGCATGTCTAAAAGACATGCCCAGTCATGAAAGGCCACCTGCGTAGGTATATAAGCAGGGCCTCATTGTAACATTCAATCATCACTTATACATTTTATATAATAAATTATTACTACAAGTACCTCTTGTGTATTTTTACAATTTAAAGTCAACAAGCCTACAGTTTTGTTGCTTCAGTGGTATTTAGGTTTGAATACAGAGAGGTCGATGCTTTCCGGGAGCTTGTGCGACATCATGCACATTGATTACTTCAAGGGCGGAGGCAAGAAAGACACCGCAGAAGACGTGTTATCCCAACAGTCTCGTTCCGCTCTATCCCGAAAGTCATTTAGCATTGCTATCCTCATCACGGTCAATCGAAAAACTGGTGGTAGCATGGTCAATCCAAATACGAAGTGGTCAAATCAAAATGGCGGACAATTGCATTCATTCAGATTGATAAGTTGTAACGTTTCGTTGGATGGCGTGTTAAGTTTCGATGGATATACGTTGTTCATAACCTATATACTATAAAGTTATAAAATATATATTTTTATATAATTTTATAATTATATAATATATATATTTATAATTAAAAAAATATATATATTTAAAAAAAAATTATTAAAAAAAAAATATATATATATATATATATATATATATTTAAAAAAATAAAAATAAAAAAATATTAAAAAAAAACATAAGCAAAGTGAAGAAAATTGTCGAGTTAAGATGGACGTCAAGTTACATATGTCAAAATGATAAGCACAGGAAGAAGGAATTATTAGAAAATATAGCTTTGAGGACAAAGCTTTTGAAGGAAGGGGCAATGTTATGAATATAATTCATAATGAATAGAACAGATAAATAAATGTAAATATTAAATAATCAAAATAAGGTTACGTTAATTAGTCATTAAGTTAAGTGAAAAGGCATGTCTAAAAGACATGCCCAGTCATGAAAGGCCACCTGCGTAGGTATATAAGCAGGGCCTCATTGTAACATTCAATCATCACTTATACATTTTATATAATAAATTATTTCTACAAGTACCTCTTGTGTATTTTTACAACTTAAAGTCAACAAGCCTACAGTTTTGTTGCTTCAACAAGCCAAAAATATATATTTGTGTTGTTGCGTTATGGCGGTCAACAGGATGCTTCAACTAGCAAAGTCTCAATATGGTCAGCCAACCAGAACTGTCACACAACCCTCACAGACAACCAAATCACCCAAAGTCAACGAAAGTCAAAGTTGTCCCAGTCAACAGTCAACAAAAATAGTAGCAGAGAGAAAGTCAATGCAACCAAGTCAATGTCAACATCCAGCCTCGATTTTTGTGCCAAAAAATGCAGATTGATGAGATCAAAGTTTATGGAGAGTTTCGGGTCAATTTGACCAAGCGTTGACCAAAGTCAATGCTGGTCAATTTCTGCGTTGGAAACCCTAGACAATCTGAAACCCTAGCTGCTGCTTTTTCCGACGTGTGAGTGAAGAAGAGACTCCAATAGATGATCGAACCAATCAGATGAGGAGAGACATTGTGATGTGATGGATGAGTGAAAATGACCTCCAACGTTGACCTATTTATATCTATCAGTAAGGGTGTGTGACACAACTGTTGGGGCTTCAAGCCTACATTTCATTTCAGGGCAACCTGCACATATTTTGAATAAATTCAAAACAAATGTTCTACTCATCGGATCAAGATGATCTTTAGATCGATCTTGCACCTCTACGAAAGAGAAATCTCCAATAAAAATATTGGCATCTTCATCTGAGCATCACAACATGGAGTTTGGACCTAGTTGTCCAAAATTAACAAGAGGGCATCCTTAAAAAGTCTTTCAACCAAACTTATGCTGGGAGGTAAATTAATTAGAGATGCGAATTAACACTAAGGATGCCTAAATGAGATGCATGTGAACAATAGTGTTTCTAAAGAGAGTGTAATGACAGAAAAATTTTCAAATTTCCAATGTCTTTCAATGGAAACAATGAATGGAAGTTAACTCAATGCCTTTAAAGCATCAACTCATAAGCTTTGAAAAAGTGAATTGCATGAGAACATGACCTTCACAAGTTGCTTATAAAGAAGTGTTAACTTTGCAATTTGGTTCAAGGAAATGAAAGTGCTTCAAAAAGATATATCAATGAGCAATGTGATCAAGATGACATTCAAGCACAAGTTGACATATGAAAAAGGAAATAGTGAAGCATGTATCAACAAACATATGAAGCAAATGCTAAGTGAAGGAAATTACACCAATCAATGTTTCCAAAGTGAAATGCTTGCTTGTGATATGTTGTAGCAAATAAAATGAGTTTCTTAAAAAAATTGTAGATGTTGTAGCTTAAACAACCATTAAAGTTAATTGTCCAACACAAGAGATCTAACAAATAAAATAACAAGCTTGATTGGAAAAGTTAAGAAGTTGTGAGTGCTGTGTTGAAATTATGAGTTAAATCATGCACAAGTTAAATTAGATTAACAAGAAAAAATGCATGCAAGTAAGTTAGAAACTAAGTTAAGAAAGTTAATCCACCCAAAAAGAGAAGTCATCCCTCTAAAGAAGGAAATGGGATACCATGGGAAAACTTCCCAAGCTCCCTCAAGAAAAATAAAATTTTATTAACTTGGTTACAAGAGATGAGAGCCCTTCAAAGGCCCCAAATTAACTCAAGGAAGATCTTTACAATAGTTGTTTAAAGCTCAAACACTAGATCTTCTCCTTGATAAAGCTAAGTTGATTGCAATGAGGCACAAATGGAGAGCCTTCAAATCTGAAAATTAAAGGATTGCTTTACATATAAAAATCAGACCTCCAAGAAGATGAAGGTTTGCACAAAATGAGAGGGGCTAGGCCTCTAAAAAGCTCATGGATTGGTCAAAAAGAGGATTGCCTTGAATAGGGCTCACGGCCTTCAAAAAACTCCGTCCAAATATGCTCACGGCCTGCTCAAAAGTAGGCTCAAATCAACGTTAAGGGGCTGTACAAAAAGATTTAGTAGTTTCATACATGCATTCCCTCAACTTGGCCAACAAAAGGTGAGCCCAAGTCCTCAAAAAAACTCTGATTTTCTGCAAAACAATCTTCCAAGTTAGTAGAAAAATGCACAAGAAAAAAAAATTATACACAAATAATGTACAAGAGCTAGATCAAGTTATGGGAGTAGAACTCCATATTTGTCTAGTTTAAAATCGTGCTCTAATAATATCCCGAATGGAAATAAACAGCAATATAAAGCACATAAACATAGACATACAGAAACTAGAGACAAATCATAAGAAAAATAAACAACAATATGGAGAATGCTGAGCCATTTTATTAATACTGAAAGATAGAAACGAGTACAAACATTATCAAAGTGATGTCACCTTGCCTTGAATTAGGCAAACGTAGAAATACTCTCAGGATATGACCCAAAATGGCTGCTAACTCAAGTCTGCATAATCTCTAGTGCTACTGGTGCTACTGCTGGAATGAAATGATGATTTGGGGCTGTTCCCCTCCTCGGAAAATTATGAAACTCCGGAAATGGCCTCTCCACACAAAACCCAGAAAATCCCAGAGAGCTTTCGGGAAATGGCTGACCCCCGAAAATACCTCCCTTGAGGCACTATGCTATTCCTCAAGAGGAACGCTAACCTTGAATGCTCTGATGCAAATAATAGCCTCTGCCTCTGTCAAAATGATAAAATGAGGAAGGGCTGAACCCTCTCCAACTCCTCCGGGCTGAATCCCGTGATAAACCCTCAATCTGGAACCCCCTCTATCCAAGACTGTGTCCTCCTTCTCACTGACTGCCTTGTCTCTTCCAAGGAATGCTCCCAACTATGGATGTTGTTATCTTCTTCGGCAAAACAAGATGAAACTCCTCACCTGAGCAAGCACTCGAAGTCTCCTGGGGCTGAGGTTGGGATCTCTGAACAGAGACACCCGATGTACTGAACAGTACGTGCAGACTTTGCTAAACAGCAAGCGTGCTCAATGTCAAAAGACAAATCTGAAAGATGCATAATCAGAATGAATCCAAATGAAGAGACCGTCTCCCTTTTTATGCTTGGAGAGCCTTGCTCTCACCTAGGCCCCACCATTAACTGCGTTGTCCCTTGGAGCCACGTTGTCCATCTCCCTCTGCGCTGGCTTGGTCCCACACTGCCCACGCTGTCCTTTTTCTTGTGCTGCCACTTGGCCTCTAGGCCCCACGCTGCCAATTAAACATGCTCCTCAAGTGACTTTAGGAAATACTCTTTTAACCTAAGTGTGAGTAAGTGTCCCCTTCACCACTTTATTTCTAATTTAGCTTAGTAAAGCAAAAGTAATCAAAATTAATATTTCCAATTAGCTATTGCTAATTGGGAATATTACAGTCCTCCCCGGCAAAATGTTGCTTGTCCTCAAGCAACTGCAATGATGGATGCTGCAATATCTTCTCACTCTCCCAACTGGCATCCTCATCCGGTAGATTCCTCCATCTCACCAGGTACTCACTGACTGTCCTGCTCCGTAGCTACCTCTCCCTCGTGTCAATAATGGCTTCCGGCTGTAGTACCAGATGCCCCTCATCATCTGTGGGTGGAAGCTCTTCCGTTGCAGTCACCTACTATCCTAGTGCCTTCTTCAGGCATGACACATGAAAAATGTTATGAATCTGACTACCGGTGGGTAGCTCCAACTCATATGCAACCTCCCCAACTCTGCGTGTCATCCTGTAAGGTCCATAAAAACGGGGCTTGAGCTTTTCAACCTCCTTCTGCTTCAGCGTGGATTGCTGATATGGCTGCAACCGTAGGTAGACCAAGTCCCCTACCTTGAACTGCCTCTCTATCTGTCCCCTGTCGGCATAGAGCTTCTGCCAATTCTGCGCTGAAGCCATGTTGTCCTTGAGAGCTTGGAGTATGTCCTGACTCTCTTGTATCAAATCCTTGGCCCTAGGGGCCTTGCTAACACCAAACATCACGTCAACAAAAGATAAAGCATGATACCCATATAAAGCATAAAAATGGTGACATACAGATGGACATATGATAAGTGGTGTTGTAGCAGTACTCCCCCAAATGCAACCACCATAACCATGCCTTCTGTTGCCTGCTGACATAGTTACGCAAGTAGCCCTCTAGCCACTTGTTCACTATCTCTGTCTGCCCATCCGTCTGTGGGTGGTAACTAGTGCTCGGAGTCAACTCGGTGCCCACCAAGCGAAATAGCTCCTGCCAAAACTCGTCCATGAAGCGGATATCCCCGTCACTGACAATGGTCTTTGGAAGACCATGCAATCTGAAGACATCCCTGAAAAACAACTCCACCACCTGGGCTGCCGTATGACGTGCTGATATGGCGAAGAAGTGTGCATATTTCGTTAGCTGATCAACAACTACGAATATGCAATCCTTGCCCTGTACAGTGGGCAACCCTGTGATGAAATCCATCGAGATGCTCTCCCATTTCCCCTCAGTTATGGGAAGAGGCTGTAGTAACCCGGCCGGATGGTTCATCTCCCCCTTGTTGCGCTGGCAAACTTCGCACTCCCTGACATGTCGGAGTACGTCCTCCTTGAGGCCCTTCCATGAGAACCTCTCCCTGATGGCCCGATAGGTCTTGGTGAACCCCTGGTGGCCTGATAACGGTGAGTCATGGGAGGCGTGCAATATCTTCTCCTTGAGCTTGGAGCTCTCAGTCAAGAAGATCATGTCCCTGTAGTAGATCACCTCATCCATCGCCCGGTACCTGTCGTCTGTAACCTGCCCATCCAAAACCTCACAAGCAAAACGGTCCTTAGAGTACTCTACCAGAAGTTGAGCCCTCTAGTCCGCCTCCAAACTCATCAAGAACAACGCTGCCGGTCTGCGTGAAAGTGCAGCTGCCACAACGTTGTTCTTCCCCTTGACATACTCGATGTCAAAGTCATAAGCCTGGATCTTGTTGACCCAGTTCTGCTGCCTCTCCTGCAACTGCTTCTGCTCTAGAAAGAATCGGAGGCTGTTGTGATCCGTCCTCACCCTGAATTTGTTCCCTACCAGCTCCTGCCGAAACTTGGCCAAAGCATGCATGATGGCCAACATCTCCTTGTCGTATATAGCATACAACCTCTCATGTGGCAATAGCTTTCGGCTCTCGAAAGCTATGGGGTGGCCTCCCTGCATCAAAACTGTGCCTATCCCCTCCCCTGATGCATCACACTCCAAGACAAAGGGTTGTGTGAAATCTGGCAAAGCTAACACCGGACAGCTACTCATCACCTCCTTGAGCATGTCAAAAGCCCTCTGCATTGTATCCGTCCAACTAAATGCCCCCTTTTTGGTAAGGTCTATAACGAGTGCAGCAAGCTGGGAAAATCCCTTGACGAACTTCCGGTAGTAGGTGCAGATCCCTACAAATCCCCAAAGTTCTGTCACGTTCTTCGGCTCTGGCCAATCCCAGATGGCCCTGATCTTCTCCTCGTGGACCCTCACTCCGTCCACCCCGATGATGTGCCCCAAGTAGAGCATCTGTGTCAGCCCAAACTCGCATTTGGAGAGCTTAGCATAGAATTGCTACACTTCCAAAATGCGCAATACAGCCTCTATATGTTGGAGGTGCGCCTCCCATTTCCTGCTGTAGATCAAAATGTCGTCAAAAAACACTAATACACACTTCCTCAAGTGACTGCGGAAGATGTGATTCATGCATGACTGAAAAGTGGCCGGGGCATTGGTTAGCCCAAAAGGCATCACCAAAAACTCAAAATGGCCATAATGAAACCTGAAAGCGGTCTTGGGAATGTCCTGCTCCCTCACGCGAATCTGTTGGTACTCGGATCTCAAATCAATCTTTGAGCAGAACTTGAACCCCCTTAGCTCATCGATCCGTGGGATGAGGTACCAGTTCTTCATGGTCTTCTTATTCAGGGCCCTGTAGTCAATGCACATCCTCAACGTGTCGTCCTTCTTCTTCACCAGTACTACTAAAGAAGCAAAGGGGTTAGTGCTAGGATGGATGTGTCCAAGAGCTAGGAGCTCATGGATAGCCCTCTCAATCTGTAATGTTCCCATTTTTGGTATCACTCGTGACAGGGCAAGGAGGGACTTCCAGAGTTAGGAGCAGACAGGTCACATGTACAGATTGGTGCTATCAGTGGGCTCAGGAGCTTTCGGAGGAGTTTTGTGGAGTTTTCATGGTGTTCGGAGGCATTCGCTTGATATACTCCACCATCCAAGCAGTTTGGCTTTCGTTCCGATGCATTCCGATAACTTTCGGAATTTTGAGTTATTTATGGGCTTAACTCAGCTGATTATGCTCAAGGTGGCATTCCGGGAGGAATACACGATGGAACACCTTAGTGTAATAGCTCATCGGAACCGGGACGAGGAGACCTACACGACGGGACAGTTAGACGGAGATTTCAGTGACCGGAGGAGGCGTGGTAGCCGATATACCCTTTTCTGCATTAAAAAAGAATATTTTATAATATTTTAATAAAAGGGAAAAGTGCTCCATAAATAAAATAATAATAAAATAATGCTCTAGAAGGCTCCAAGGGATCTATAAAAGAAAGGGAGGAGGCCATTGGGAGACATCTTTGGAGTAGATCATTTGCTTGTATATGAGAGGTTTGAGGACGTGGTTCTCTACTTCATGTAGTAGCCCCAGGACGGAAACCCTCGGGTGATTTGTGAGTATTGGACGGAAACCCAATACTTTTGAGGAGACTTCACTTAGGAGTTTCACAGAGCTTCAGAGTTTGGTGTGAGGATCATTCAGATCTTCAACTTGGGCTTCATCATTTCAGTGGCTTCAGTGTCAGCTGTTGCCGGAGGGAGAGTGCAGCAGTTCAGTTTGTGGCCAGCGCCGTTCAACAGCTTATCTTGGTTGCCAGTTTTCTATCTCAGCTCTTCTTGGGTCAGATCTATATGTAAACCCCTGTTTATTATCTATAATAAAAGCTGAGATTTTTCTTCTGTTCTATATGGTATTGGATTGCAGTGTTTCTTGTCTTTTAATTTTACATGGCAATCTTCTGTTGAATGAATGATTATTTTACGACAAATTGTGGTATTCAGTATTTTTCTGAATTTTAGTTAAAATATCCCATCCGGGATATTACAGTGGTATCGAAGCACTAATCTTGGCTCAGCTGTGGGATTGATTTGAAAAGCCAAGTTCCAGGGTTATTGCAGATAAATTTCAAAGGAAGTTTGTGACTGAAATTAACGTCGGTATTTTCCTGAAAGTAGTGTGAAATCGTCACTTAAATATTCAACAATTTCTATTTGAAATTGTTGAATCAGTTGTTCACGAATTATTGAAGCGGGCCGACAGTTGAAATATTTCAGGCCGAATGGTTAATGTTGAAGGCCAATTATAATCAATACTGTAGAGCCGCAAACTAAGAAGGGTCGAATTATCTCTAGCAAATTATTTTTCAGTTGGGACTGATCAAGCGGAATCACGTCCAATTATTACGCCCAGCCATTTCTGGGCAAAACGGATTCAAAATTTTGTAGTAAAGTCGATCTTATTAACTGATGGGAATTTTGTAGCCAAGACGGAGTCTCGGCGTGTTTATGTTGCCAGGGTATCGATGCATGGAGTGCGAGCTGTTGCGGTGTTAGTTGTGGGCCACATTCGTCGAAATCGGTCCCATCTCCTTTCCAATCGGTGGTGGGCGTAAATCTTATGTGATGGGGGCCACAATACCTATGCGCTCAATAAACACATTATGCCATAACAACTTGGTCTGACCGCCAACGTCATATTTCGTGGCTATTTTGGGAAGCTGGATCGATTTGGGTAGCGAACGAAGGATAGACGACAACGTGCATGAGAACAAGCCGCATTGTCTTTCGAAGGTTGCATTACGTCTTCCCAGCCTCGAGTGGTTTATGGTGCAAATAGCCTAAACGAAGCATGTTTATTCCATGCACATCGTGAATATGCAGTGGGACGGCAGTCTGGTGCATAGCCAATGGGTCCACGAAGAGTGATCTGTGGTGCGCATAGCTTTGACGCAGTTGTTGCATCGGGAGGGATTCATAGTTGCTACGATTGACCAATTCACAACTCTCATGCTTTGGGTCACGTCAGAGGCATCGAATTGCTGTTGCAAAGTCAACCTGTGGCAATACAACACAGATTGCACGCGAAGGTTAGGGAGGCAAGACGACACAGATTTCACGCAAGAGTTTGGAGCAGCATAGTTGTTATGACGTGTTAACAATGCTGTTATTGCATGCGGTCTAGCCTATAGTCTGAAACACGTCTCTCTAATACATATATATATGTATACCAAATTTCCCTTTACTCAGCGGAAAGATAGTTTTGTCGGGCATATCTTCAACTGTGGCTGTAACACTGTTAAATAACGGTACATTGAGTTGCTATTTGATGAAGGTTGGGCGAGATTGTAGCAGAGGATGGAATCTCTGAGCAAACCAGGAGCTAGGTTTGATGGTTGATGTACGTAGACATTAGCAGAAGCAGATTTACAAGAATTAAAGCACACTGAAACATGTCTATCACACTAGCTGGGTGCACACTGGGAGATAAGGAAAAATTATATTGTAGCAGGGTACGAGATTGGAGCCTACACTGTTAGTATTGCCTGATAAAGACTATTATTCAAAGGTCAGTTACATGAGACAATAAACCAGAGTACGCTGCTGGTACTAGTATGCCCAAAAATGTCGATTGTGCAGCTACTATCACAAATGAACAGGGTTGTTGCTGACCAGATCCACACCAGCAAAATCATGGAGGCAAGAAACCAATGGAGGCATATCAAGACAATTGCTAGATAGGAGACTGAGCTCACGATCTACACACTGCAGGTGGATTGACATTGCAGAATATATCTTCCACTAGTGACAGCTGCTAAAACATCAGGTTCTACACTTTGCTCGTTACTGTCCACTCATATTTTAAAACACTGTTATTGGTTATATATCAGCAATATTTCTATTTCTGAAGTTGTCATAAGGAGTATTCTTGAAGTCTATTGGTACATGTAATCCATTGAAAACATTGCCCAGAGAATATAATCTATAAAGGGCACCTACAGCAGTTTTTCATCTCACTGAGAAATGTAACAGCTCAGAAATGCAATACTGAGTTGAAACAACTCAGAATTGCACATACAACATTGTACAAGCAATCTGTTTGCTAAAACACTTCACTGGAAAATATATGGCAAACTCAGAAAAACAGTGACCACATCATTGGTGGAACCATGGAGGAATTCCTAAGCAGCTTGAGAAGAATAAAAATTGATTCCTTGAACCACCATGGATCAGAAAACCAGAAAACAAAACAGAACAGCAGACCCTTCTCCAAGAAGGTACATAAATTGCTCCAACAAGAGCATCCGAGGAATTTACAAAAGGAGGAAGAAGTGGGAGATTGGCTGTATGCACTTGGGATGAAATTAAAGAGTGGAAAGTTAGAAAATGACTTTCCCGTATTAGAGAAACTAGAATCATGCCTTTCAAAAGTAGAGCAATCTGATTGGAGTTTAAATTGGGCTTTGAAGCCATCTATGCTTGCATTGATACAAGCCAGATTCTTGGGACATCCAAGTGAGAGAGTCCAGCTTATAGTTGCCTCTTGTTTCAGCGATATCTTGAGGATAACAGCACCCTTCCCTCCCTACAATGATGATATTATGAGAAGAATTTTTAGATTGATTGTAGAGACTTTTCAGGATTTGGACAACAGCACAGGTTCTACCTTTGGGAAGAAGCTTGAGATTCTATGGAGTATGGCCACAATAAAGACTTATGTCATCATGATTGACCTTGGGTGTGATGACCTGATTTTGCAGATGTTCCGATGCTTCTTTAGCATTAGGAGACATCATCCTGATACTGTCATAGCACACATGCAGTCCATCTTGTCATCATGCATGAGAGACCATGAGACCATTGGCAGAGAGTTACAGACCCGGTTGCTGAGCATTTGGAGGAGAGGGCAGTTGGTCTCGCCTGCTGCTTATGAGCTAGCCCAAGGGCTAGTTGAGCAGAACATTGAGTTTCTCCGGAGACAGTTGACCAGGGAGGAGCAGCTCCAGTTTGGTGGGTCAGGCAGCAGAAATGAGCTGAGGAGGAAGGGACTTTGCTTCATTTGCAAAGAACCTTGGGGGCCTTATCACTCATGTGTGAGAGATGCAGATGAGGTGGCATCGGTAGAGCAGGTAGACGTTCCTTCTGTATGCCAGGATGAGGACTCTTCTTCAGATAAGTCCATGGGATCTTCTGGGGAGCAAGAGCAGCCATGCAGAGATGATGATGACAGTAGACCAGAGCTGTGTTCTCGTGTGCAGGGTGAGCAGTCAGGGGACTGTATAGGTGATACTCTGGGTGATGAGTTACTTGTGACGATTCAGCCAGAGCAGCATATGATGGAACCTGAGTCAGCAGAGGAGGATACTATGGGCATCAGGCATGACATTTCCCTGGGTAAGATCCAGATGGGCACCCACATTGAGCCTATGATGGATATGCAGCTAACATTGGGGTCAGCCTTTGAGGAGGAGCACTCAGGTGCACAGACACCAGTTGCAAATCCATATCCTCTAGAGACATTGGAGGTCGATGGGATAGTTCTGCAGGGAGCTAGGGGACAGCAGGAGTTTTACGTTCCCGATGAGAGGGATGAGTTGTTGGAGATGGTGGAGCATCCATCTTTGGGCTGACACATTGATGAGGTACAGACAGATGTGCATACAGTCGGCCGGGCTGCAGCACTTTCGATGAGTAGTACTCTCCAGGAGTACATCGATGGGGCTTGCAGCATGTCTTGCCCACTTTGGCCCACTATAGAGAGAGGGGCTTCCTTCTACAGGCAGCTTCCATTGGTAGACAGGGCAGAGCAGTGGGAGTTGATTACAGGCTGGCAGCAACACCCTGGGCGTGTTCCATGTGTGGTTGTTGCTACATTGGTTTCTTCTTCCAGGATGGACTGGCGGGAGATCATGAGTTGGTACCCTCTTGATGGTACGGTATTTTTCGTGGCGAGCACCGTGGAGCAGGGGCCCTTAGACACAGTAGATGTTACAGATTCCAGTTGGCAGGAGGGCACCGGTTGTCGTTACTTCAGGACTCCTTCCCGATTCCAGGAGAACAGGATCAGTGTGGGATTGAGTCAAGACTTGGATTGGAGAGAGGTGATAAGTTGGTATGCAGTTGGTGGGGCAGCATATGCAGTTACAGGTACAGCACAGCAGGAGCCCGGGAGCATTGATGCTTGCTGGTGGACTTCACCTCTGAGAGCATCAGCTATAGCCAGAGACAGTGCGCAGCCTGAGCCGTGGGACTTGGGTGATGATTGGCCATGGTGGCATTGGGATCCGGGAGGATTGTTTGTTGACTGGGACAGAGAGAGATCAGTTTGGGATCCCGGCATTGAGGGATCTGTTCCGAGAGGTTTGACACAGGTGCATAGCAGCACCCAGAGGTTGGTATGGGATCCAGGCATTGGGTCTGAGATGCAGCGGGCCAATAGAGTGGCCCACATATTTCGATTGCTTGAGGGCAAGCAATCTTGGGGCGAGAGGTCTGTAATGTTCCCATTTTTGGTATCACCCGTGACAGGGCTAGGAGGGACTTCCAGAGTTAGGAGCAGACAGGTCACATGTACAGATTGGTGCTATCAGTGGGCTCAAAGCTTTTCGGAGGAGTTTTGAGGAGTTTTCATGGTGTTCGGAGGCATTCGCTTGATATGCTCCACCATCCGAGCAATTTGGATTTCGTTTCGATGCATTCCGATAACTTTCGAAATTTTGAGTTATTTATGGGCTTAACTTAGCTGATTATGCTCAAGGTGGCATTCCGGGAGGAATACACAATGGAAAACCTTAGTGTAATAGCTCATCGGAACCGGGATGAGGAGACCTACACGATGGGACAGTTAGACAGAGATTTCAGTGACCAGAGGAGGCGTGGTAGCTGATATACCCTTTTCTGCATTAAAAAGGAATATTTTATAATATTTTAATAAAAGGGAAAAGTGCTCCATAAATAAAATAATAATAAAATAATGCTCTAGAAGGCTCCGAGGGATCTATAAAAGAAAGGGAGGAGGCCATTGGGAGACATCTTTGGAGTAGATCATTTGCTTGTATATGCGAGGTTTGAGGACGTGGTTCTCTACTTCATGCAGTAGCCCCAGGACGGAAACCCTCGGGTGATTTGTGAGTATTGGACGGAAACCCAATACTCTTGAGGAGACTTCACTTAGGAGTTTCACAGAGCTTCAGAGTTTGGTGTGAGGATCATTCAGATCTTCAACTTGGGCTTCATCATTTTCAGTGGGTTCAGTTTCAGCTGTTGCCGGAGGGAGAGTGCAGCAGTGCAGTTTGTGGCCAGTGCCGTTCAGCAGCTTATCTTGGTGGCCGGTTTTCTATCTCAGCTCTTCTTGGGTCAGATCTATATGTAAACCCCTGTTTTATTATCTATAATAAAAGCTGAGATTTTCCTTCTGTTCTATATGGTATTGGATTGCAGTGTTTCTTGTCTTTTAATTTTACATGGCAATCTTCTGTTGAATGAATGATTATTTTACGGCAAATTGTGGTATTCAGTATTTTTCTGCATTTTAGTTAAAATATCCCATCCGGGATATTACACAATCTCATCCCGATAGGCTTTGGGGTGCCTATAGGGTGTAGTGATGACAGCCTGGATGCCCTGCTCCAGCTCGATCGTGTGCTCAAACCCCCGATCTGGTGGTTGCCTTGGTGGTATCTCCCCAAATACCGTAGCATACCTGTCGAGAATGGACTGTACATCTGGGTGTACGGCCTGCCCTGTAGATCCTGCCTTTGAAACACGCAACTCCACTGCCCACTCTATGTCCCCCTTCCGGAAATCTGCCTCCATCCAATGTGCTGAAACTGTCTGAGGTGGGTAGGTGTGCATACCCCGAATCTTCTCATGCCTCCCAGTCTTCTTGTCCGTCCACTCCATCTCCAAGGTCTCCCAATCAGTGGTGACCTTCCCTAGCGTGATCAACCACTATACCCCCAGTATCACATTGGTGTCCGGGATGTCCACCACGAAGAAATGGTCAATCAGGGTGTACGTCCCCATAGTCACTGCCAAGGCTGGCACATACCTAGCACACTGCATGGTTCGGTCACTTGGAACCAATACTGAAAACCCATCAAAGCTCTCTGTCGGGATGCCCCTCCACTCTACCAACTCGGCATCAATAAAATTGTGGGTGGCCCCACTGTCCACTAACACTGAAACACGATGTCCCTGCATTGTACCTTGGACACGCAGTGTCAAGTACTTGGGAACTCCTTGCAAAGATGCAAGGGCTCCCCCGGTAGATGCATAAGCTGCACCTCCCGCTCTTGGTGGTGGAGGTGGCAGATGATCCTCTCTCTACGTTGTACTACTGCCTCCTGCCTCTATCTCTTCATACTCCTCTTCTTCCCCGCTATTGTCGGAGAAGACCTCGATGTAATGTGCCTTCCCCGCGGCACAACGGTGTCCTGGTGCCCATCGCTCCTGGCATGTGAAGCATAGCCTCCTCCGCTTCAAATCTCTCCTGGCCTCATCATCTACAAGTCCTCTACCCTGGTTCCCCTTTGAAGGTGGAACCCTCATGTCCTTTCCCTTCAGCTGAAATGCCGATCTCTGGGAAAAAGGAGCTCTAGTCCGGCGCAATGCATCCTGCAAATCACGAGTCCTTCCAACTGCGTCATGGAGTGTGGATGGCCTCGTAGACCTGACTAATCCCCGAAGAGGCTCTGCCAATCCGTCAATGAATATATAGATCATCCGGGCTGCGGATAGATCAGGTACCATCACTGAGAGTCTAAAAAACTCTGAGATGTATGTGTCTAGGCTCCCGGTCTATTTGAGCTTTGTCAGCTCAACAAAATGCTCCTCTGGATCCCTCCGATCAAAATGTTCTACCAGCCTCTGTGTAAACTCGGCATATGTTGTCACTCCCGAGTGCCCCAGTGTAGCCATCCCGTGAAACCACCAATCCTGGGCCTCACCCTCCAGGTGCAGTGCTGCCACCTTGATAGCCTCTGGCTCAGCCATCTGATTAAGCTGGAAATATATATCCAACTTCTCCACCCAAGCCTTTGTCGAACACTTGGATGATCCGTCAAATGTCAGTAAGTGGAACTTGCCTACAGTGCGTTGCATATCTCCGTCATGTGAGTGCTTGTTCCCCCTGTGATGGCTACGGGGTCTGCTGTCCCGCTTGAGCTGAACGAAATCATGAAATGTTAGAGCATCTTTGAAATCCTGACCGTATGACTAGTACTCAGTGAAGTACTCTCCCAGGTGTGTTGGTTCCTGCTCCTGCTGTGCCCCTGCCCCAGTGTCCGCAGCAAGAAATGTGGGCATCGTGGAACGGGGAGATGTGTGTGATGCCACCTGCTGCGCTGTGAGGTGATCCTGTAAATGATGGGATGTGCCCGAGCCCACTCCAACATGGAAACCTCTTGGGGTTTCATGCTGTCTAGACTCTGCCACGAACCTTTGCCCCATCTCTTCTATACATTTCGATAGATCTTGCACTAACTTGAGGAAAAGTTCCCCAAAATCCTTCCCGACATCTCTTTCCTCTTCCATTGGTTCCTGCTCCTCTGCGTCCACCACTGGAATGTTGTCACCTTGCCCGAAAGTGAGCTCTAACCTCCGTTCTTGGTCTTTATACTTTCTTCCCTGGTAAGTGATGTATGGTTTCCCTGCTAGTGTCATAGACAATCTGCTCCACAGGCTGAGCCAAGTCTATAAGCTCTGATACCACTGCAATATCTCGAATGGAAATAAACAACAATATAAAGCACATAAACATAGACATACAACAACTAGAGACAAATCATAGGAAAAACAAACAA
This sequence comes from Pinus albicaulis, assembly GCA_034641835.2. NCBI lineage: Eukaryota > Viridiplantae > Streptophyta > Pinopsida > Pinales > Pinaceae > Pinus > Pinus albicaulis. Next base: position 2,986,960 of record CM076577.1, read on the forward strand.
CAATATGGAGAACACTGAGCCATTTTATTAATACTGAAAGATAGAAACAAGTACAAAGGTGATCAGAGTGATGGCACCTTGGCTTGCACTAGGCAAGTGTAGAAATACTCTCAGGATATGACCCAAAATGGCTGCTAACTCAAGTCTGCGTAATCTCCAGTGTTGCTTGTGCTGCTGCTGCTACTACTGGAATGAAATAATGATTTGGGGTTGTTCCCCTCCTTGGAAAATTATGAAACTCCAGAAATGGCCTCTCCACACAAAACCCAGAAAAGCCCAGAGAGCTTTCGGGAAATGACTGACCCCCGAAATACCTCCCTTGAGGCACTACACTATTCCTCAAGAGGAACGCTGACCCTGAATGCTCTGATGCAAATAATAGCCTCCGCCTCTGTCAAAATGATGAAATGAGGAAGGGTTGAACCCTCTCCAACTCCTCTAGGCTGAATCCCGTGATAAACCCTCAATCTGGAACCCCCTCTATCCAAGACTGCATCCTCCCTCTCACCGACTGCGCTGTCTCTTCCAAGGAATGCTCCCAACTGTGGATGCTGCTATCTTCTCTGACAAAACAAGATGAAACTCCTCACTCGAGCAAGCACTCGAAGTCTCCCGGGGTTGAGGTTGGGATCTCCGAACGGAGACACCCGATGTACTGAACAGTACGTGCAGACTTTGCTAAATAGCAAGCGTGCTCAATGTCAAAAAACAAATCTCAAAGATGCATAATCAGAATGAATCCAAATGAAGAGACCCTCTCCCTTTTTATGCTTGGAGAGCCTTGCTCTCACCTAGGCCCCACCATTAACTATGATGTCCCTTGGAGCCACGCTGTCCATCTCCCTCTGCGCTGGCTTGGTCCCACACTGCCCACGCTGTCCCTTTTTCCTGCACTGCCACTTGGCCTCTAGGCCCCACGCTGCCAATTAAACATGCTCCTCAAGTGACTTTAGGAAATACTCTTTTATCCTAAGTGTGAGTAAGTGTCCCCTTCACCCAATTTATTTCTAATTTAACTTAGTAAAGCAAAAGTAATCAAAATTAATATTTCCAATTAGCTATTGCTAATTGGGAATATTACATCTAAGTAGCTCATAAAATCCTTGAAAGTTCCAAATTTTGATCAAGAGAGATATGAGATTTGAATTTTATATGATTCTAGAACGGTAGAGGAAAGGGAAACTCCCATATTTGCTTTTTGTTGGATGAGGTCATTGGAGTCAAAATCGATGGGTCCTCCGATTCTTGAATTTGAGAGTGAGTTGATCTATTTGAGATTTCTCCCATGCCCAATTGATCCTTCACAAAAATGCAAAATAGTTTTCTACACACTTGGAAACAAATATTACCGTTCATAAAGGAATTAGAGAAAATACAATGGGTGAGAGAACTAGAGATTTCTCCTAAAATCGTCTAGTACTATTCACTCTTTGAATATTTCTCTAAAACAAAAATACATACAAGATAGTTTGCATATATTAATCAACAATGAATGGAAAAATCATGCTAATATAATCCAAATTGCATAGAAATTGAAGCACATAAACTAGAAAGATATCACCTCAAGAAAGAAGGAGAACACCATCAATCATGCCCCAAAGTCTTTTGTATTATTATGAAATCAAGTATACAATCCAGTAGAGTCTCCTCAAGCCCAATAGCTCATACCAAGATACAAAATGAGAGCCCAATGGCTCAATTTATAGAAGAATGGAGAAAATCCCAATGGAAAAAACCCAATGCCAAGTGGAGAAGGGGGAAATCTCAAGGCAAATTCGAATTTGTTGATTTGAGCTCCAAATGCCAAGTGTAGACACCAAATTTCTTCATACCCATGTGCAAAAATCATTTTCCCTACTGTAGATGCCAAGTGTAGACACCAAATTTCTTCATACCCATGTGCAAAAATCATTTTCCCTACTGTAGATGCCAAGTGTGAGTGTTTTGGGTTGGATGGGAGAGCAATCCCACTAATTTCTCAACCAACAAACCCATGTAATGACACCTCTACAATCTGGTCACCAAACTGCCCAGTGTTGAAGTTCAGAATTGTTGTAGATGATGCTTGTTAATTTGTTGTGCGTACAAGTGTGAAGTTGGGGGGAAAATGTGGAGACACATTCCCATAAATTTCTCAACCAAAGTCCCTCCAACATCTGTGCTAATTTTCTCTTGGATTAGTTGAGCTATTCATGTCCCCTTCTGGCTGGTGCATGGAGCTAATCTGTTGTGCACAGGAGATGGATACAAGTGTGGGCAATGCATAGTATAGTGGGGACATTATTCCATAATGTTCTAAACCAAATATTTCCAAAGGATATTCCACTATGCGCTGATCTCTAAATAAAATGTATTTGTCAAATATGCAATGCGTACCACCAAGTTTGGCCCACACTTGGATTTCCCCATGTGCTTCAATTCTATGATGTGTGATGCCAACTCACCTTCCACTTGTCCTTTAACTTGACTTTTGACTTGGGTTTTAATTTCCAAATCATTTCCACACTATTTTGGCTTGTGGGAATTTTATTTTCTCCATTTTTTTTGGGTTACCCCTCAAAGTGTGTTTTAGTAGAAAGTTGAGAGGTGTAATTTTGAACATTCATACCCCATACAACTTCTCTAGACATCACTTATTACAATTTACATTCATAATTTATTAAACTTTCTGCCCTGCAGGAAATTTAAAAAATTTTAAAAACGACCCTTAGACCTAATCAAATTCCGCAAAACTTTTTGAGTGATCTAGAATAGTAATATACAATGACTCTAGACACTAGGACTCACCCAAGGCCTTGCCATCAAGCCACACTCCAGCTTTGGGGCTAAATCCTTGAAATACCTAATAATTAACCAATTAAAAAAAAACTCTCACAGTAAACTCACTTGATGACAATGTCCCAAGTTACCTTGGTCTGTTGCATGACTCAATTCATCACACTAGCATCACTTTACATCATCTCCGTAGGGCTTGTGAAATATGAGTACAACATGGAAAGAGATGAGAAGAAGAAGTTAGAGTTAAAAACTTTGATGGTATCCGAACTTTGATGGTACATGAAGTCTCTGACAAATCTTTGGGCATGGAGTCTTCAAAAATTTTAGGTACAACTTCAGTGGTCAACAGATCCTATACAAGATAAAGAGACCAAGGACATAAGCCCAAAAGGATGGACCATGGCCAACCATCACAAGGCCTAGCATACCCAAATACAAGAATGCACATGGCTATTACAATGATTTAAACTTGTGGCCGTGGGCTTATAATGGTGATGATGCAATTTGAAAAAATGTGTGTGTACCCTGCTAACAAGAGGGGTAACAAGAAGAAAAACAACTAGTGAAGTCTTTCTTGCAGCATCCTTTTGCAGAAGTGTAACACTAAATCATCAAGAAAGTGCCCAAAGTATAAGTAAATAAAATCCATATCAAACATGTAACTGTTCTTAGACCCGTCATGAAAGTAAAGACAAAACCTTAGAAAGATGCCATAAAATTCCTGACGTGAAGAGACACAATGAGAATGATATTGCAATATATATATATATATATATATATATATATATATATATATATATCATCAAACACTTGCCATGGACCCAACAGCAATGGATCAACTCTAGCAGTTCCAAAATTCTAGATGCAGTTTGGTAACGAAGGGCAAAAAAAAATGCCTGCAAATATTTCAGAATTAAATTATATCTGAAAAACACGTCCACTATTGTGTTAAATGAGGTGCATCTATGGGACCCAACAGCAATGGATCAACTCTAGCAGTTCCAAATTTCTATACACAGCTTGGGAATGAAGGGGAAAAACAAATGCCTGCAAATTTTTCAGTATAAAATTATATCTGCAAAACGAATCTACTACTGTGCTAAGTAAATGAATATTTCGAGACGGAAATATTATAGACAACTATATAAGCATAAAATATGTCATACAAGTTGCATGGATCAATTGGGTCATTTCCACTTTGCTATCTACAAGGTAGTTGTATCTGATATAGTGATTGGATTCATTATGAACATGTAGGACTTTCAATTCTTCTAATTCATGACCAGTAGGATAAAGCAAGAGTTGCACCAACAAGCTCAATAAAGAGCACTGAAACGTACCAAAGTCCCCATCATTGTTTTCAATAAAAATTGGAACATGATAGCACGATTTGATGTGGGCACGGTCATACTGTGTCTTGTCACGGACATCCAAAATAGTATAACCCTCTTCTATGGCTAGCTTTTTAGCTTCTTTTGGGCTTACATATTTCACTTCAGCTCTAATATCCATAGTTCTGTTCAAACATGCCATATTGCATCCCTCTAGTAGTTCCTTTCTTTTCCTTAAGCTCTTTCTAAATAACCTGCAATGATATTCTTTGATTTAGTACTGACAAATAGATTGATGAACACAACGAACACCCATTGATTAACCCATAATACATTAATGTTACTGCACATTGACACAAATAGTCTGTAAATTAGTTTGTGAGATTCCTTTTCCTCTATACTTTATTAGAGGACCATTTTTGTAAATAGATAGAACTCTTTCTCTTAGACCTGTACCTAGGGAAAATATGCTTTATCATTGTCATATTGTCACTATAACAAGTTAGATCCTTACAAGTATCACTTTGGGTCAATTGTAGACATCAATAATAAATACAACTTTTTTATTTTGGCCCTCTCCCTATTCTCATATGCCTACTAATATTAAGAAAGACCTTATGATAATCAATAATTTAGAAAAGAATAGTAGGTATGACAAGATATTACTAATTCTTAGGCTTTCTAAGTTCTAAATACAAACGCGTCATTGTCATCCTAGTTAGAGATAACTCTGCCCAACGTTTATTCAGCTCATGATTGTCAATACTGGCTCAACTCAAGTAAACAGATATGGACATAAACATTTAGAGCGAATTGTTAAGGGATACACATGTTTATTTATCTTCACTTTTTAGTTTATCCTTAATATTATTTTTCCCTGAATAAACAAATATAAGGATTTCAAAGGGAGATGGTTGAGCTACTAAATGGAGGATAAACAAAAGAAGAAGAAAACAGTGCCCATGTCTTCAAATCAGGCTATGAAGTGATAGATAAGATAAATTTTTCATCAATGTCCATGAATGACCAAAAAGTAGGTCAATGGCATTCAAAATAATGATCCAGTAGTGACACACTAAAGAAGTGCCAACACACCTCCGAAAAGCTAAAAGGTAAATCATAAAATAAATGAAGCTAAACCACTGCATGATAAAAGTAACCATAACTATAAGCCTAGATGCAACATGGTAAAAGGTTACATGACGTCTAAAGTAGGTGCAAAATAGGAGGGGGAGGAGGAAGCCCTACACCAACATCAAAATCGAAATGGAAGTTAAAGGAGGAAGAAGAAACAAACACTCATGTTAAACCATAAATCACAAAAACGGAGTCAATACATTGTCCAACAAAATTTTAGGAGAGAGACATGATATGAGAGTGCATGGTCATGAAACCACAGAGGGAGGTATGGAGCAATGCACTGAGAATATTTGAATGCTCAAGGTCGTGGGAAAGAACATATAAATCACGAACTATTGTCCCAAAGAGAGTGGGGTTGGGGCGAGGGCAAGGGGAATGGTGTGTAATATCCCCAATTTTTGGATTGCCTTTTGGTGAGATTAGGAGAGATTTCTGGATATTATCAACCAAGTCATGGGAGCAGGACTACATTATTGGTGGGCCCAGAGGATTTTGATGAGTTTTATGGAGGGCGACTGGGATCGCTTGCCATCTTTCATCATCAAGATCAATTCCGCATAGTTCAATCTTGGTTATGCAACATTCCGACGATTCCTGCAAAACGGAGCTATTAACAAGCATATTTTAATTAATTACGCTTAAGGTATTGTTCCAGGCTAATTACTTGGAGAAACACCTTAGTGTAATAGGTCGTTGGAATCAAGATGAAAAGATCTACAAGACAAGATGATGAGAAGAGGCATTGGAAGGTCGATGTGATCATGGTGGTAGTTTAAGCATCTTTTGGAGATAGAATTGACTTTAATTAGCAATAAAAAATCACTTATTAAATAAAAGGAGAAAAAGTGTTTTTTTATCTAATGGGTAAATAAAGAAGGGAAAAAGTCACATGGAGAAAAGGAGGAAAATGCAGTAAGTGACTTATTAATAGAAATATTAAAAATATTTCTAAAAGATTCGAGAAGATTCGGCAAAATCTTATAAAAGGGGAGAGAAGCTCATTTATCTATCATTTTGGTTTATAGTTATTTCTTGATGGTTGATTGGGGCTCAAGCAAGTCTAAATCGAGGGTTTCAAGCAAAGCTCTCTAACTGGTTTCGGTGGACATCCATTACCACCCTAGATAGTTCTCAACTGATTTTGGTGAACTTCAAGAGCCACCCTAGTTGGCTTGTGGGAAAATCATACAGGTTTTCCATCTGTGCTTCAATTGCATGTTATTGGGAGACATTCATCAGTGGGACGTGTTACTGCACAAACTAGCAGGCCTTGTGAAGAGGCAAAAGCTAGAGGGCATAACAACACCCTAGGATAGAGGCCTGTTGAGAAATGTAACTAGTTTTGGTCTTCATAATTGATGTACTCATTTCGATATGTATCCTATGTAACAACCAAGAAAATAGCAAAGAAAAATATTATTATTAAAGGATGGGTTTCATGCTCATTATTGATGTTTTTTTAGGTAAAAGCATGTTCTTCATGCATCTAGGGTTTTTTAGGTCTTAGGATTTATTCTCATGAGTCAATAGTGTCAACATCATGTTTATAAGACCCTTCCGGTAAATTCGTAATTGTAAAAGTAATTATTTTTGAGTTTAGAAAGTCCTGGAATCTCCAAGAGTACAAATCAGCCCTGAGATCATCAAGTCGGCCTAAGGGAGGGAATTCAACCCCTTGAGAGGGCTATATAAAGGAGTAGTTCAGCCTCATTTGAGACACACTCACTCACAAGTTCGATATCCAAGAAAAGAGTTCCATCTATAGCTGGGTAGCTGTAAGAAGGAGAGCGAAAGTCAAGGAGAAAGAAGAAGGACTAAATTTCTTGGATTTTGGGCTTTATCTCTCTCACACGTGCGAACTTCTAGGGTTTCTGGGCTAGAGAAAGAGGTCGAAGTTGCAGGACTGAGTTGTAGTAGGAAGAAGTGCAACATCTTGTAGCTGGGAGGGAGGAAACTCTGTCAAAACTTCATTGACCTTAGGAAGAGTTGTCTTGCTCTTGGAAAGTCCAAGGGGGAGGCTGATCTCAGGTTCCTCAGGAGCTGCAAGACCGAAATTGCAAGGTCGAAGTTGCAGATCAAGTAGCAGTATTGTAGTTGACAGGTCGAAATTGCAGTGTATAGTAGTTTGGTGCATATTCAAGGAAGGACTTGAAGAAGGGCTGACTTGGTAATGGGTGAAGGACTTGGTCTAGGGAATAGGTCTTTGTATCTCCTTTGAAGCAGATTCTAAGAAGAGAAGAGTTTCGGGGCTTTCCCCTTGGAGGGGTTTTGCCCTTGACTGAGAGCCTAGATCTGTGTCCTCTTTTGTTGTTGTTGTTTCTTGATATTGTTTGATGAATAGATCTAACTAAAGAACATAAAGAAGATAATTAAGATTCACAAGCAAGTATCAAGGATAAAGAAAATAAGTTTAATAAGATGCCACTTTATCATTTTCTAACATGGTATCAAAGCTAAGGTGAACAAGGAAGGAGGTTGAAAGGACGCTAGAAAGAATTGATGATCAAAAGATAGGAAGCTCTCAAAGCCTGGAAGAAGAAGACTACAAGGAAAATTGTCTCTTGAATGGATCTGGTTAAAGACTCATTGGTAGAAGACACTTCTAATCAAGGGTTTCTACATTGAAGAGGATCAATAATACATCAATCTCGCAAGGAGGGTGTTGATCTCGCAAAAAGGAAATCCATTTGCAGGACATCAATCTTGGATTGTTGGTGGAGGAATCCTAGGGAACATCTCCCATCAAGAACTATCCAAAGGTCTTGAAGACATCAAGAAGGTTGAAGACATCGTCAAGGAAAATCGCGATCTCAAGTAAGTAACATATTAATACACTATGTCTGAATCTTTAAGTCATATGGGTTCGTTCTGCAAGGAGAGCAATTAGATCATTGGGGCTCCAAACTATCTAGCATGGAAGAAAAGAATTGACTTCATACGCACAGAACAAGAAGTAATGGGATATGTTACTAGAGATGTTATTGGACCTGAGAAAGTGTAATATTCCCAATTAGCGATAGCTAATTGGAAATATTAATTTTGATCAATTTTGCCTTCTATAGTTAAAATATAAATAAAAGTGAGTAAGAGGGGGATATAACTCACTTAGAATAAAGTGTACTCCCTAAAGTCACCTAGTAACATCAACGTTGTGACTAAGGTGGGCCAAGGAGGGCCAAGTGACCACGTGAAGGGGGACCCACATGGACTGCGTGAGCATGGCCAGCGCAGTTGAGTTGGCAACGTGGGCCAAATGGAGGCAACGTAGGAGATGGTGGGGCCTAGGGTTGAGAGAGGCCCATCGTTATAAAAAGGAGGAGAGCCTCCTCATTTCCTCATTTGAGTTTATGCATATTGAGCTAGTCACTTCGACTTTGAGCACGCTGGCTGTTTAGCTTGTCTGCAGCACTGTTTATTGCATCGGGTGTCTCCGTTCGGAGATCCCACCCTCAGCCCCGGGAGACTTCGAGTGCTTGCTCGGGTGAGGTAGTTTGATCAGTATTTTGCAGGAGGATTGGTGTTGGCATTTCGTGGGAGGAGCAGAGCCATAGAGACTGCGCAGTCTTGAGAGGGAGGACGCAGTCCATCTTGAGGGAGCTTCGGGATAGCAGTATTTCGAATGATTTTGGTCAAGAGATTGAGCAAGGGGCCAACCCTTGCCTATTGGAGTCTTTTGGCAGAGCGAGAGGCCATCTTTTAGAGGATTTCATTCAGCCTCGGTGTGGCCCTTGGGAGAATAGCGTAGATCCTCAAGGGAGGTATTTTCAGGGGTCATCCATTCCAGAAACGCTCTCTGGGCTTTTCTGGGTATTGTGAGTAGAGGCGGATTCTAGAGTTTCAGCTCATTCCGAGTAGGGGAGCAGCCCCAAATACTCATTTTGTTCCAGCAGTAGCAGCAGCACGGCAGTTTTCCAGCAGCTTGGACGCAGAGCAGAGAGCAGCAATTCCTTTGATATTGTGAGAGTATTCCTACACTTGCCTAGTGCAAGTCGAGATGCCATCACTCTGATCACCTCTTGTACTCATTTCTATTTCTCAGTATAATAAAATGGCTCAATATTCTCTCTATTTCATGTGTATCTACTTCATGTTCAGTTTATAGCATTTTGTATCTTGTTCTATGCTTTGTATTACTGGTTATTTCCCTTTTGGGATATTACAGTGGTATCAGAGCTCATAGACCTGGCTCAGCCTGTGGAGCGAGTTTTCTATGACACCGGGAGAGAAGCCGTACATTTGCTACAGGGGTAGGAAGTATCGTGATAGAGAACGTAGGTTGCAGATCACCTATGGAGACGGTGACTGCGTTCCAGTAGAGGACGCAGAACAAGATCCAGTAGTGGACGCAGAACAGGATCCAGTAGTGAACGCAGAACAGGGGGAGCCAATGGCAGATGATAGTGATGCAAAGAAGTTTGGGGACATGCTCCTCAAGTCAGTATAGGATCTTTCGAGGCAGATTGAGATGATGGGGCAGAGATTCACTGTTGTAGAGGCTAGACAGCGTGAAACCCTGAGTCAGATTGGTGAGGGATCAGGCACGTCCCACCATTTGCAGGAGCACGATGCCACTCCGCACGCATCACATGCCCCCACACGTTCCACTATGCCCACTTTTATGGGTGCAGACACTAGGGCAAGAGCACAGCAGGAGCCAGAGCATGGCCACATGGGTGATTATTTTGCTGAGTATCAGGCATATGGGCAGGAGTTCAGGGATGCCCTTCCATTCAGAGATATTGTTCAGCTCCAACGGGACAGCAGACCCCGCGACCATCACAGAGGGCACCTGCATTATCATGAGGGAGACACTCAGCGTACAGTGAGCAGGTTCCATTTGCCCACGTTTGATGGTTCATCAAACAGGTCGGCAAAGGCTAGGGTGGAGAAGCTGGACATATACTTCCAGCTCAACCAGATGGCAGAGACGGAGGCTATCAAGGTGGCAGCACTGCATCTGGATGGAGAGGCCCAGGATTGGTGGTTCCATGGGATCGTTACACTCGGACATTCTGTAATGTTCCCATTTTTGGTATCACCCGTGACAGGGCTAGGAGGGACTTCCAGAGTTAGGAGCAGACAGGTCACATGTACAGATTGGTGCTATCAGTGGGCTCAGGAGCTTTTCGGAGGAGTTTTGAGGAGTTTTCATGGTGTTCGGAGGCATTCGCTTGATATACTCCACCATCTGAGCAGTTTGGCTTTCGTTCCGATGCATTCCGATAACTTTCGGAATTTTGAGTTATTTATGGGCTTAACTCAGGTGATTATGCTCAAGGTGGCATTCCGGGAGGAATACACGATGGAACACCTTAGTGTAATAGCTCATCGGAACCGGGACGAGGAGACCTACACGATGGGACAGTTAGACAGAGATTTCAGTGACCGGAGGAGGCGTGGTAGCCGATATACCCTTTTCTGCATTAAAAAGGAATATTTTATAATATTTTAATAAAAAGGGAAAACTGCTCCATAAATAAAATAATAATAAAATAATGCTCTAGAAGGCTCCAAGGGATCTATAAAAGAAAGGGAGGTGGCCATTGGGAGACATCTTTGGAGTAGATCATTTGCTTGTGTATGAGAGGTTTGAGGACGTGGTTCTCTACTTCATGCCGTAGCCCCAGGACGGAAACCCTCGGGTGAATTGTGAGTGTTGGACGAAAACCCAACTCTCTTGAGGAGACTTCACTTAGGAGTTTCACAGAGCTTCAGAGTTTGGTGTGAGGATCATTCAGATCTTCAACTTGGGCTTCATCATTTTCAGTGGATTCAGTGTTAGCTGTTGCCAGGGGGAGAGTGCAGCAGTTCAGTTTGTGGCCAGCACCGTTCAGCAGCTTATCTTGGTGGCCAGTTTTCTATCTCAGCTCTTTCTGGGTCAGATCTATATGTAAACCCTTTTTGTTATTTAAAATAAAGCTGAGTTTATTCCAGTTCTATGTGGTATTGGATTGCAGTATTTTATCTGTTTAATTTTACATGGCAATCTTCTGTAAGTAAATGTTGATTTTGCGGCATTTTGTGGAGTTTATTTATTTATCTGCATTTTTAGTAAAAATATCCCATCCGGGATATTACACATTCGACAGTGACTACATATGCCGAGTTCACCCAGAGATTGATAGAAAGGTTTGATAGGAGAGATCCGGAGGAGCATTTTGTTGAGCTGACAAGGCTCAAGCAGACCGGGAGCCCAGATACTTATATCTCAAATTTCCTGAGACTTTCAGTGATGGTGCCAGATCTATCCGTGGCACAGATGATCTACATGTTCATTGAGGGGTTAGCAGAGCCACTTCAGGGTTTGGTCAGATCCACTAGACCAACCACACTCCATGACGCAGTTGGCAGGACCCGGGATTTACAGGATGCCTTACCGAGGACCAGGACGCCTTACCCCCAGAGACAGGCTTTCCAGTGTAAGGGGAAGGACGTGAGGATTACACCTCCAAAGGGGAATCCGAGTAGGGGACAGTTGGATGATGATGCCAGGAGGGAGCTGAAGAAGAAGAGGCTGTGTTTTACATGTCAGGAGCCGTGGGCGCCAGGACACAGGTGTGCTGCTGGCAAAGCACACTTTATTGAGGTCATCTCCGAGAGCAGCGGAGAAGAGGACGAGTATGATGACGAGGAGGCAGGGGGCAGCCATGCAGCGCAGGACCATTTGCCACCTCCACCACCAGGAGCAGGAGGTGCAACTTTTGCACCCACGGCGGGACCCTTGCAACATTGCGGGGAGTACCCAAGTATCTGACGCTACATGTTCGAGGGACAGTACGAGGGCAGCAAGTTTCAGTACTAGTGGACAGTGGGGCAACCCACAATTTCATCGATGCACAGATGGTTGAGCGGAGAGGCATACCGACAGAGAGCTTCGATGGATTTTCAATGTTGGTCCCAGGAGATCAGACGATGCAGTGTGCCAAATATGTTCCAGAGCTAGCTGTGACGATAGGCACCTACACAGTGACTGACCACTTTTTCGTGGTTAACATACCGAATACCAATGTGGTATTAGGTGTACAGTGGCTGATCACTCTAGGGAAGGTCACCACAGATTGGGAGGCCTTGGAGATGGAGTGGGATGATAAGAAGACCGGGAAGCATGAGAAGATACGGGGAATGCACACTTACCCACCCCAGAATGTTTCAGCTCACTGGATGGAGGCAGACTTCCGAAAGGGAGACATAGAGTGGGCAGTAGAGCTGCGTGCATCAGAGGCAGGGACTACCAGGCAGACAGTTCATCCTGAGATACAAACCATCCTTGACAGGTATGCCACAATGTTTGGGGAGATACCACCAAGTCAGCCACCAGATCGGGGATTTGAGCATACTATTGAACTAGAGCAGGGCATTCAGACCGTTATTACCACACCCTATAGGCACCCCAAGGCCTATCGGGACGAGATTGAGCGGGCTATCCGTGAACTGTTGGCTCTTGGACACATATAGCCCAGCACCAGTCCTTTCACTTCTTCAGTAGTGTTGGTGAAGAAGAAGGATGACACATTGCGGATGTGCATTGATTACAGGGCTTTGAACAAGAAAACCATGAAGAACAGGTACCCCATACCGCGGATTGACGAGCTGATGGATGAGTTGAGAGGAGCACAGTTCTTCTCAAAGATTGATTTGAGATCTAGGTACCATCAGAGAACAGGACATTCCCAAGACCGCTTTCAGGTGCCATTATGGCCATTTCGAATTCTTGGTGATGCCCTTCGGGCTAACCAACGCGCCAGTCACATTCCAGTCGTGCATGAATCACATCTTCCGCAGTCACCTGAGGAAGTTTGTGTTGGTCTTCTTTGATGATATATTGATATACAGCGGGACATGGGAAGAGCATCTCCAGCACATAGAGGCAGTGTTGCGTATTTTGGAGGAGCAGCAGTTTTATGCTAAGCTCTCCAAGTGCGAGTTTGGGCTGACATAGATGCTATATCTAGGACACATTATAGGGGTGGACGGAGTGAGGGTCCACGACGAGAAGATCAGGGCCATCAGAGAATGGCCAGAGCCGAGAAATGTGACAGAACTTCGAAGGTTTGTAGGTATTTGCACCTACTACAGGAAGTTCGTCAAGAGTTTCTCTTAGCTTGTTGCACCCCTGACAGATTTGACGAAGGGGGCATTCAGTTGGATAGATACAACGCAGCAGGCCTTTGACAGGCTCAAGGAGGTGATGAGCAGCTTCCCAGTACTTGCATTGCCAGATTTCACGCAGCCATTTGTTTTGGAGTGTGATGCATCGAGAGATGGGATCGGTGCAGTGTTGATGTAGGGAGGTCACTCGATAGCTTTTGAGAGCTGGAAGCTCCTTCCACATGAGCGGTTATATGCCATATATGACAAGGAGATGTTGGCCATCATGCATGCCTTGGCCAAATTCCGACAGTACCTGGTGGGTAACAGGTTCAGGGTGAGGACTGACCACAACAGCCTCAGATTGTTTTTAGAGCAGAAGCAGCTACAGGAGAGGCAGCAGAAGTGAGTCAGCAAGATCCAGGCCTACGACTTTGACATTGAGTATGTCAAAGGGAAGAACAACGTGGTGGCTGATGCACTTTCACGCAAACCAGCCGCGTTGACCCTGATGAGTTTGGACGCAGATTGGAGGGCTCGACTTTTGGTGGAGTACTCCAAGGACAGGTTTGCTTGCGAGATTTTGGATGGGCAGGTAACGGATGATAGATACAGGGTGATGGATGAGATCATCTACTACAGGGATAGGATCTTCTTGACTGAGGGCTCTCAGCTCAAGAAGAAGATACTACAGGCTTCTCATGATTCATCATTGGCTGGTCACCAGGGGTTTACCAAAACCTACAGGGCCATCAGAGAGAGGTTCTCATGGAAGGGCCTCAAGGAGGATGTACTCTAGCATGTCAGGGAGTGCGAAGTTTGTCAGCGCAACAAGGGGGAGATGAACCATCCAGCAGGTTTGTTGCAGCCTCTTCCCATTCCAAAGGGAAAATGGAAGAGTATTTCGATGGACTTCATCACAGGGTTGCCCATGGTGCAGGGCAAGGATTGTATATTTGTCGTTGTTGATCGACTGACAAAATATGCACACTTTTTCGCCATATCCGCGCACTATACAGCAGCACAGGTGGTAGAGCTGTTCTTCTGGGATATCTTCAGGTTACATGGTCTTCCCAAGACCATTGTCAGTGACAGGGACAGCCGCCTCATGAGCGGATTTTGGCAGGAGCTTTTCTGGTTGGTGGGGACAAAGTTGACACCAAGCACTAGCTATCACCCACAAACAGATGGGTAGACGGAGATAGTTAACAAGAAGCTGGAGGGCTACTTGCGTAACTATGTCAGTGGGTAGCAGAGAGCATGGCTGAAGTGGCTGCACCTAGGAGAGTACTGCTACAATAACACACATCACATGTCTATCGGTATGTCTCCATTCTATGCATTATATGGTTATCATGCTTTATCTTTCATTGATGTGATGTTTGGTGCCAACAAGGCTCTGAGAGCCAAGGATTGGATCCAGGAGAGTTAGGACATCCTCCGAACTCTCAAGGATAACATGGCTACAGCGCAGAACCAGCAGAAGCTGTATGCCAACAAGGGTCGGGTGGAGAGACAGTTTGAGGTAGGGGACTTGGTCTACCTACGCTTACAGCCATACCGACAGTCAACTCTAAAGCAGAAGGGGGTTGAAAAGCTCAAGCCCCGCTTTTATGGACCTTACAGGGTGATACCCAGGGTTGGACAGGTTGCCTATGAGTTGGAGCTGCCCCAAGGCAGCGAGATTCATAACATTTTTCACTTATCATGCCTGAAGAAGGCTTTGGGACAGCAGGTGACAGTGACAGAGGAGCTTCTGCCTACAGATGATGAGGGGCATTTGGTGCTACAGCCGGAGGCCATTTTTGATGTCAGAGAGAGACAGCTGCGGAGCAGGATAGTCCGAGAGTTCTTGGTGAGGTGGAATAATTTGCCGGATGAGGATGCCACTTGGGAGAGTGAGAAGATCTTGCAGCATCCATCACTACAGTTGCTTGGGGTCAAGCAACATTTTGCCAGGGGAGACTGTAATATTCCCAATTAGCGATAGCTAATTGGAGATATTAATTTTGATCAATTTTGCCTTCTATAGTTAAAATATAAATAAAAGTGAGTAAGAGGGGGATATAACTCACTTAGAATAAAGTGCACTCCCTAAAGTCACCTAGTAACATCAACGTTGTGACTAAGGTGGGCCAAGGGGGGCCAAGTGACCACGTGAAGGGGGACCCACATGGACTGCGTGAGCATGGCCAACGCAGTTGAGTTGGCAACATGGGCCAAATGGAGGCAACGTAGGAGATGGTGGGGCCTAGGGTTGAGAGAGGCCCATCGTTATAAAAAGGAGGAGAGCCTCCTCATTTCCTCATTCGAGTTTATGCATATTGAGCTGGTCACTTCGACTTAGAGCACGCTGGCTGTTTAGCTTGTCTGCAGCACTGTTTAGTGCATTGGGTGTCTCCGTTTGGAGATCCCACCCTCAGCCCTGGAAGACTTCGAGTGCTTGCTCAGGTGAGGTAGTCTCATCAGTGTTTTGCAGGAAGATTGGTGTTGGCATTTCGTGGGAGGAGCAGAGCCATAGAGACTGCGCAGTCTTGAGAGGGAGGACACAGTCCATCTTGAGGGAGCTTCGGGGTAGTAGTATTTCGAAGGATTTTGGTCAAGAGATTGAGCAAGGGGCCAACCCTTGCCTATTGGAGTCTTTTGGCAGAGCAGAAGGCCATCTTTTGGAGTATTTCATTCAGCCTCAGCGTGGCCCTTGGGAGGATAGCATAGATCCTCAATGGAGGTATTTTCGAGGTTTATCCATTCCAAAACGCTCTCTGGGATTTTCTAGGTATTCTGAGTAGAGGCGGATTCTAGAGTTTCAGCTCATTCCGAGTAGGGGAGCAGCCCCAAATACTCATTTTGTTCCAGCAGTAGCAGCAGCACGGCAGTTTTCCAGCAGCTTGGACGCAGAGCAGAGAGCAGCCATTCCTTTGATATTTTGAGAGTACTCCTACACTTGCCTAGTGCAAGTCGAGGTGCCATCACTTTGATCACCTCTTGTACTCATTTCTATTTCTCAGTATAATAAAATGGCTCAGTATTCCCTCTATTTCATGTGTATCTGCTTCATGTTCAGTTTATAGTATTTTGTATCTTGTTATATGCTTTGTATTACTGGTTATTTCCCTTTCGGGATATTACAGAAAGATAAGACAAAAGAACTAACAAAGTACAAGAAAGGGGAAGTAAGAGCTCAGAGGATCATAGTTGAATCAATTAAGGATTCTCTTGTTCCATTTGTTGCTAATCTGAAGACTTCCAAGGCCTTGTATGACAAGCTAGTGAATTTGTATTCGGTAGGTACAACAGGTCAAAAGATGACGCTAAGAAACAAGTTGTACAGAATGAAGAAGTCAAAGGATGAGGATGTGACATCCTTCCTCATGAGAGTCTCTCAAGTAAGAGACCACTTGCAAGGACTTGGGGAACCTATTACTGATTCGGAAGTAACCATCTATGTACTAAATGCATTGCCACCAGAATGGAGCAGTTGTAATATTCCGAATAGAAATAAACAGCAATATAAAGCACATAAAAAAAGAACTACAACAACTAGAGAGATATCACATGAACAAGAGACAATATGGAGAACGCTGAGCCATTTTATTAAATACTGAAAGATGAAATAAGTACAAAGGTGATCAGAATGATGGCACCTTGGCTTGAACTAGGCAAGCGTAGAAATACTCTCTCAGAATATATCACTGAATGGTTGCTCCCTCAATGACTGCGTAATCTCCAAAGCTGCTGGTGCTACTGCTGTGCTGCTGCCACTGCTGGAATGAACTGACTATTTGGGGCTATTCCCCACCTTATAAAATTATGAAACTTTGGGAATGGCCTCTCCACCCAATACCCAGAAAAGCCCAGAGAGCTTTTCGGAAATGGCTGACCTCCGAAAATGACCTCCCTTGAGGCTCCACGCTGTCCTAGTGATAAACGTTGGCCCTAAATGATCTGCTGCAAACAATGGCCTCCAACTCTACCAAAATGATGGAATAGGGAAGGGCTGACCCCTTTCCGACTCTCCCGGGTTGAATCCCCTAATAGACCTTCAATCCGGAATTACCTCCTCCAAAGACTGCGTCCTCCCTCTCACTGACTGCGCTATCTCTGTAAGTGAATGCTCCCAATTGTGATTGTCGCAACTCTCTCTGGAAAAATAAGGATGGGACTCCTCACCCGAGCAGGCACTCGAAGTCCCCCGAGGCTAAGGTTGGGATCTCCACACGGAGACACCTGATGAGTTGAACAGCACGTGGATACTTTGTTAAACAGCAAAAGTGTGCTCAATGTCAAGAGACAAATAACATAGATGCATAATTGAATGATCCAAATGAGGAGCCTCTCTCCCATTTTATGCTTGGAGAGCCTTGCTCTCACCTAGGCCCCACCATCAACTGCATTGTCTCCTCAGGCCACGTTGTCCCTCTAGCTCTGCGCTGACTTGGGCCCACGCTGCCCATGCCAACATCTCCCCCACACTGCCACTTCGTCCTCTAGGCCCCACGCTACCAAGTAATCATGTCTCCAAGTGACTTTAGGAAACGTTTTTATCCTAAGTGTGAGTTAAGTGTCCCTCTTCACCCACTTTATTTCTAACTTAACTTTATTAAAGTGAAATAGTCAAAAATTAATATTTCCAATTAGCTATTGCTAATTGGGAATATTACAGTCCTCCCCGGCAAAATGTTGCTTATCCTCAAGCAACTGCAATGATGGATGCTGTAGAATTTTCTCACTCTCCCAAGTGACATCCTCATCCGATAGAGTCCTCCATCTTACCAGATATTCCCTGACTATCCTGCTCCGCAGCTGCCTCTCCCTAGTGTCAATAATGGCCTCCGGCTGTAGCACCAAATGCCCCTCATCATCTGTGGGTGGGAGCTCCTTAGTTGCAGTCACCTGCTGTCCCAGTGCCTTCTTCAGGCATGACACATGGAAAATATTATGAATCCTGCTACCAGTGGGCAGCTCCAACTCATATGCAACCTCCCCAATCTTGCGTGTCACCCTATATGATCAATAAAAGCAGGGCTTGAGATTTTCAGCCCCCTTCTGCTTCAGCGTGGATTGCCGATATGGCTGCAATCGTAGGTAGACCAAGTCCCCTACCTCAAACTGTCTCTCAATACGTCCCCTATCGACATACAGCTTCTGCTGATCTTGTGTTGTAGCTATGTTATCCTTAAGAGCTCGGAGTATATCCTGACTCTCTTGGATCCAATCCTTGGCCCTAGGGGCCTTGCTAGCACCAAACATCAGGTCAGCAAAAGATAAAGCATGATACCCATATAAAGCATAAAATGGAAACATACCGATAGACATATGATGCGTGGCGTTATAACAATACTCCCCCAAGTGCAACCATCGTAACCATGCCTTTTGCTGCCCGCTGACATAGTTTCTCAAGTAGCCTTCCAGCCACTTGTTCACTATCTCTGTATGCACGTCCATCTATGGGTGATAACTAGTGCTCGCGGTCAACTTGGTGCCCACCAAACGGAAAATCTCCTGCCAAAACCCGCCCATGAAGCGGCTATCCCTGTCACTGACAATGGTCTTTGGGAGACCATGCAATCTGAAAACATCCCTGAAAAATAACTCCGCCACCTGTGCTACAGTGTAACGTGCTGATATAGCGAAGAAATGTGCATACTTTGTCAGCCGATCAACGACTACAAATATGCAATCCTTGCCCTGTACAGTGGGCAACCCTGTGATGAAATCCATCGAAATACTCTCCCATTTCCCCTCTGGTATGGAAAGAGGCTGCAGTAAACCCGTCGGATGGTTCATCTTTCCCTTATTGTGCTGGCAAACTTCGCACTCCCTGACATGTCGGAGTACGTCCTCCTTGAGGCCCTTCCATGAGAACATGTTTCTGATGGCCCTATAGGTCTTGTTGAACCCCTGGTGGCCCGATAGTGGTGAATCATGTGAGGCGCGCAATATCTTCCCCTTGAGCTTGGAGCCCTCGGTCAAGAAGATCCTGTCCTTGAAGTAGATCACCTCATCCATCACCCTATACCTGCCATCCGTAACCTGTCCATCCAACACCTCACAGGCAAAACGGTCCTTGGAGTACTCGACCAACCGCTGAGCCCTCCAGTCCGTATCTAAACTCATCAAAGACAACGCTGCCAGTCTATGCGAAAGTGCATTGGCCACCACGTTATTCTTCCCTTTCACATACTCGATGTCAAAATCATATGCCTGGATCTCGCTGACCCACTTCTGCTGCCTCTCCTACAACTGCTTCTGCTCTAGGAAGAATCGCAAGCTGTTGTGGTCAGTCCTCACTCTGAACCTGTTCCCCACCAAGTACTGCCGAAATTTGGCCAATGCATGCATGATGGCCAACATCTCCTTATCGTATATAGCATACAACCTCTCATGTGGCTATAGCTTTCGGCACTCGAAAGCTATGGGGTGGCCTCCCTGCATCAACACTGCGCCTATCCCCTCCCTGATGCATCGCACTCTAGAACAAAGGGCTGCGTAAAATCTAGCAATGCCAAAACCGGACAGCGGCTCATCACCTCCTTGAGCCTGTCGAAAGCCCGCTGCGTTGTGTCAGTCCAACTGAATGCCCCCTTTTTGGTAAGGTTTGTAAGGGGTGCAACAAGTTGGGAAAACCCCTTGACGAACTTCCGGTAGTAGTAGGTGCAGATACCTACAAACCCCCGAAGCTCCGTCACATTCTTCGACTCTAGCCAATCCCTGATGGCCTTGACCTTCTCCTCGTGGACCCTCACTCCGTCCACCCCAATGATGTGCCCCAAGTAGAGCATCTCTGTCAGCCCAAACTCGCATTTGGAGAGCTTAGCATAAAATTGTTGCTCCTCCAATATGCGCAATACAGCCTCAATATGTTGTAGGTGCTCCTCCCATGTCCTGCTGTAAATCAAGATGTCATCGAAAAACACTAACACAAACTTCCTCAAGTGACTGCAAAAGATATGATTCATGCATGACTAAAAAGTGGCCAGAGCATTGGTCAGCCCAAACGGCATCACCAAGAACTCAAAGTCACCGTAATGACATCTGAAAGCGGTCTTGGGAACATCCTGCTCCCTCACGCGAATCTGATGGTACCCGGATCTCAAGTCAATCTTCGAGAAGCACTTCGATCCCCTCAGCTCATCCATCAACTCATCTATCCGTGGAATGGGGTACCGATTCTTCATGGTCTTCTTGTTGAGGGCCCGGTAGTCAATGCACATCCTCAATGTGTTGTCCTTCTTCTTCACCAATACGACTGAAGAAGCAAAAGGGCTAGTGCTAGGACGGATGTGCCCAAGAGCTAAAAGCTCACGAATGGCCCTCTCAATCGCATCCCGGTAGGCCTTAGGATGCCTATAGGGTGTAGTAATGACAGCCTAGATGCCCTGCTCCAGCTCAATCGTGTGCTCAAATCCCCGATCTAGTGGCTGCCCTAGTGGTATCTCTCCAAAAACCGTGGCATATCTGTCTAAAATGGACTGTGCATCTAGATGCACAGCCTGCCCTGTCGATCCTGCCTCTGAAACACACATCTCCACTGCCCACTCTATGTCTCCCTTCCAGAAATCTGCCTCCATCCGTTGTGCTGAAACTATCTGTGGTGGGTAGGTGTGCATACCCCAAATCTTCTCGTACCTCCCAGTTTTCTTATCTGTCAACTCCATCTCCAAGGTCTCCCAATTTGGGGTGACCTTCCCCAGCGTGATCAACCACTGTACCCCCAGTATCATGTTGGTGTCCGGAATGTCCACCACGAAGAAGTGATCTGTCAGGGTAAGTCCCCATAGTCACTGCCAAGGTTGGCACATACTTGGCACACTGCATGGTCCTGTCACCTGGAACCAATACTGAAAACCCATCAAAGGTCTCTATTGGTATGCTCCTCCGCTCTACCAATTGGGCATCAATAAAATTGTGGGTGGCCCCATTGTCCACCAATATTGAAATGTGTTGTCCCCGCACAGTGCCTCGGACACGCAGTGTCAAGTATTTGGGAACTCCTCGCAAAAAAGCAAGGGCTCCCCTGATAGGTGCAAATGCCGCACCTCCCGCTCCTGGTGGTGGAGGTGGCAGATGATCTCCCCTCTGCGCTGCACTGCTGCCTCCTGCCTCTATCTCCTCATACTCCTCCTCTTCCCCGCTACTGTCGAAGAAAACCTTGATGTAATGTGCCTTCCCCGCAACAAAACGGTGTCCTGGTGCCCATGGCTCCTGGCATGTGAAACATAGCCTTTTCCGCTTCAGATCTCTCCTGGTCTCGTCATCCAAGGGCCCTCTGCTCTGGTTCCCCTTTGGAGGCAGAACCCTCATGTCCTTCCCCTTCGGCTGGAATGTCGGTCTCTGGGGAAAAGGAGCTCTAGTCCGGGGTAGTGCATCCTGTAAGTCCTGAGTCCTCCCGACTGCGTCATGGAGTTTAGTTGGCCTCGTTGATCTGACTAACCCCTGAAGAGGCTCTGCCAGTCCATTGATGAACATGTAGATCATTCGGGCTGCAAATAAATTAGGCACCATCACGGAGAGTCTCAAGAACTCTGAAATGTATGTGTCCGGACTCCCGGTCTACTTGAGCTTAGTCAGCTCAACAAAGTGCTCCTCTGGATCCCTCTGATTAAATCTCTCTATCAGCCTCTGTGCAAACTCGGCATATGTTGTCACTCCTGAGTGCCCCAGCGTAGCCATCCCGTGAAACCACCAGTCATGGGCCTCGCCCTCCAGGTGCAGCGTTGCCACCTTGATGGCCTCTGTCTCTGCCATCTGGTTAAGTTGGAAATATATATCCAACTTCTCCACCCAAGCCTTTGCCGAACACTTGGTGGACCCATCAATGTCGGTAGATAAAATCTTCCTATCGTGCGCTGCACATCCCCATCCTGAGAAAGCCTATTTCCCCTCTGATGGTTGCGGGGTCTGCTATCCCTCTTGAGCTATACGAAATCATGGAATGTGAGGGCATCTCTGAACTCCTATCCGTAGCACTGATACTCGACAAAGTAATCTCCCATGTGAGCTGGTTCCTGCTCCTGTTGTGCTCTTGCCCCAGTGTCTATGGCAAGAAATGTGGGCATCGTGGAACGTCGAGGTGTATGTGATGCCATCTGTTGCACTGTGAGGTGCTCCTGCACATGATGGGATGTGCCCGATCTCTCTCCGATATGGAAACCCCTTGGGGTCTCACGCTGTCTAGATTCTGCAGTGAACCTTTGCCCCATCTCTTCTATCCGCCTCGACAAATCCTACACTGATTTGAGGAGAAGTTCACTGAACTTCTTCCCGGCATCTCTTTCCTCCGCCACTGGTTCCTCCTCTTCTGCGTCCACTACCAGAATGCAGTCACCTTCCCCGAAAGTGATCTCTAACCTCCGCTCTTGGTCTTTATACTTCCTCCCTCGGTAACAGATGTATGGTTTTCCTACTGGTGTCATAGACAATCTGCTCCATAGGCTGAACCAAGTCTATGAGCTCTGATACCCCTGTAATATTCCGAATAGAAATAAACAGCAATATAAAGCACATAAACAAAGAACTACAGCAACTAGAGAGATATCACATGAACACGAGACAATATGGAGAACGCTTAGCCATTTCATTAAATACTGAAAGATGAAATAAGTACAAAGGTGATCAGAATGATGGCACCTTGGCTTGCACTAGGCAAGCGTAGAAATATTCTCAGAATATATCACAGAATGGCTGCTCCCTCAATGACTGCATAATCTCCAAAGCTATTGGTGCTGTTGCTGTGCTGCTATTACTGCTGGAATGAACTGACTATTTGGGGTTGCTCCCCACCTTAGAAAATCATGAAACTTTGGGAATGGCCTCTCCACCCAATACCCAGAAAAGCCCAGAGAGCTTTTCGGAAATGGCTGACCTCTGAAAATGACCTCCCTTGAGGCTCCACATTGTCTAAATGATAAACGTTGGCCCTAAATGATCTGCTGCAAACAATGGCCTCCAACTCTACCAAAATGATGGAATAGGGGAGGGTTGACCCCTTTCCAACTCTCCCAGGCTGAATCCCCTGATAGACCGTCCATCCGAAATTACCTCCTCCAAAGACTGTGTCCTCCCTCTCACAGACTGCGTTGTCTCTGCAAGTGAATGCTCCCAACTGTGGTTGCTGCAACTCTCTCCGGCAAAATAAGGATGGGACTCCTCACCCGAGCACGCACTCAAAGTCCCCCGAGGCTGAGGTTGGGATCTCCGCACCGAGACACTCGATGTGCTGAACAACACGTGCAGACTTTGCTAAACAGCAAAAGCTTGCTCAATGTCAAGAGACAAATAACATAGATGCATAATCAAATGATCCAAATGAGGAGCCTCTCTCCCTTTTTATGCTTGGAGAGCCTTGCTCTCACCTAGGCCCCACCATCAACTGCATTGTCTCCTTGGGCCACGCTATCCCTCTATCTTTGCGCTAACTTGGGCACACGCTACCCATGCTAACATCTCCCCCACGCTGCCACTTCGTCCTCTAGGCCCCACGCTGCCAAGTAATCATGTCTCTAAGTGACTTTAGGAAATGTTTTTATCCTAAGTGTGAGTTAAGTGTCCCTCTTCACCCACTTTATTTCTAACTTAACTTTATTAAAGTGAAATAGTCAAAAATTAATATTTCCAATTAGCTATTGCTAATTGGGAATATTACAGCAGTTTTGCAACAAGCATTTACTCCAAGAAGGATTCAACTCCCTTTGAAAAGTTGTGGGCGCAATGCATATTGGAGGAATCAAGGGTCAAGTTCAAAGATGATATTGGATCAGATGAGCAATCTCAAGCCTTTCTAGCCCGAGTCAAGAAGCTGAAGAAGGGAAAGTCTGGCAATTCCAAGAAGAAAGATATGTCCAAAGTACAATGTTTTGGATGCAATGAATTTGGACACTTAAGAAGGATTGTCCAAACAAGAAAAACAACGAGAAATGAAAGGAGTGAAGCTCATGTAGCCGAGGCAATGCGAGAACCGAAGAAGAAGGCAAAGAAGGAAGAAGTGAAGGATCTTTACTATTAAAGAAGGTTCACTGATTGACAGGTTCTCTATGAAAATTATTCTTCCTTTTAGATAGTATGTTTTGCATAGCATCATAGATAGAAGCATATGATAGTAGCATGTCTAGAATTTACGTGATTAAATCATCTATATAGATGGATATATAGACCATTTTGCATATTGATCATCAAGATATTGTCTAACAATATGTTAGAGGTTGTCTTCCTGCTTAGTTGAATCATCATGATTCAAGAAAGATCACCATTTTCAGATCTTTGGGAAAAGTACTATGACAAAGGTAAGTAAACATTCCATGTAATGTGGAATCAATACTATTGAAGGGATGAAAGACTGCAATGGGTCAAGACACATGCTCTTTGTGAGATATGTGATAGTTGGATGATCGAATGAAAGCATAGGAATGTATGTTGGACATGAAACTTTGGATAAGATTCATGTAGAATCTTGTGGAAAGAAATTTGGTCATAAAATATGCGTAAGTATATGAATATATGATACTGGAAAGAGACGTTCGATTTGACTTACTTAAGGATGTATAAAGAATTTAAAACTTTCTCTAGAATATGTAAGATAATGATTACAATCCAGTGTAGTCTCCGAAAGAAAATTGTATCTTGGTAATCAAGTTCGATCCTTGGGCACTTTGATGCATGAAGGAAGTTTCAAGTGGAGATGGTTGTTGCGGATGTTGATGTTGAGATTTTGTATAGTTGGTGTAGCATCGGGTGTGCTCTAGCCCTGAAATTTTGTGAAGGGGCTAGGACACACTTGATCTCCAAAACCCAGAAAGTGTTTTGGGAAATTTCAGTTGGTGTTCAAGTTATTCAAATAATTAATTATTTTTAATGGATTTCCTAAGTCTAAACATAAGAAAATTAAATAATTAAAGTGAAATACTTAACACATGTGCTAAAATTGTCTCAAGTCACATGGATCAAGCAATCTTTTAATCTCAGCCATTGATGAATGTTTTAATCTCGGCCATTGATGAGATGAATGAAAAAATATAAGAAAAAGGCTTGAGGGTCAGTTGGAGGAGACACAGTTGCAGAGCTGAGAAATAGATCTGAAATTCTAGGGCGGGTTTGCCAAGAATTTCCAGAGGAATTTTCTGCAGCGAGGGGTAGTATTGGCTAAGGGGATGATCTGATCCCAGAGCCAAGAGTTAGTAAGAGGCAGAAGAGCAGCAACAAGGACTGCACAAAGAAGCAGAGCAGTAGCGACGCAGGTGCTACGCGGGACAACACAGAGGCTCCAGGGGGCTTCAAAAGTTACGCAGAGGGTCTCCAGGGCCAGCGTAAGGCCTGCGTCACCCTCTCAAGGGTTACGCAGTCCCTCTCTGGGCAGCGCAGTGGCATTCTGAGGCTAGCAGCACTGACGTTGGGGCTTCAGGGGCAGCGCTAGGGTTTCTAGGGCCAGATCCGGGCTCAGTCTTGTAAATCTCGTTTGAGGGTGTGGATCAGTCAGATATTTGGTCCTAGATCTACAAGTTAGCTGCAGATTTGATTTCTTTTATTCTCTGTTGAGATTTCCAGATCTAGAACCCAGATTTGTTGTACTCAGAATCTACTTAATAAAATAAACCCTCATATCTGCTGCACCTGTTTTCCTGCTTTGGGTTTTTCCGAGGACTTATGTCCAAAAATCCATGAGTCACTTTGTTGGATGAGGGTATTATTCAGTAAATGATCTGCATGTGTAGGCTGTAGTTGTGTTTATTTTGGTATTTTCTAAATCTAATTTCCGAAAATAACTTGTATTAATTTAAATCAAGTAAGAGAAATAAACCAAGATACTGCAGTAGAATTTTCACATGGTATCAGAGCGATAGCAGATCAAGCTGAATCTCCAGCAATCAGCTGAAGAAAAAAAAAAAAATCTGCAAGGTGGTAGAAGAAGCAGCAGATTCGGAAAGGGCATCTTGACAGCAGGAGAACATAGATCCAGGCGAGGACAGCGTTGAAGTTGCAAAAGTCCATCAGGCTTACGCAAACCCTTCCCAAGGCAGCGTAAGGACTGCGTCAGTCAGTGAAACGCAGTCTAATCATTTCTTCTGTTTTAGAAAATTTTTGCCAAGATCCAGAGGCAGTGCTTCAGATCTTCAGCAATTCTGGTGTGGTGGAGATTCTACACGTGCAAAATTGTGCCTAGCTAAGTCAACAAAGGCGAGAGGAAGACAATTACTTAGTACATCTAAGCCAAACAAATCTGAGATTCGATCAGGAGGATCGGAGAGTGTTGTCCGATTGTGTTTGGGTGAAAGATTTCCAGGAGGGAAATCAGTTATTCAGCGGAAGCAGTTACTAGAGGGTTTCTAGTCACCAAGAAACCCAGATCCAGAGGGAGAAGAAATATTGTTTTTGTCAGATCTGAGCAAAATGGCTCGATAGGGACTGAGGGATCAAGATAGATTGGATGGCATGTCCAACTATGTTATCTGGAGGGCTAGAATCCTTTCAGTCCTAGATGAGTATGGTCTCAAAGATCATGCAAAGAAAAATTCTTGTTGTACCAACCGATGCAGATTCTCTGAAGAAGTATGAAGAAAATAAAGCGCGGACTAAGCATTTGATCATAGACGCAGTCAAGGACCACGTTATTCCTCATACTGTTGGTTAGACTACAGCAAATGACATGTGGGTAGGCCTTAGACACGATGTACCAAGGAGGCTCCGTCCAAAGAAGAATGCTTCTGGAGAACCAGATGCGGTTGTTCCAAATGATGAAGGGTGAAGAGATAGATCCATTCCTCTTCAGGCTTCAAGCCATCCGAGGTCAGCTGGTTGGCATTGGTGCTACTCCAGATGAGGGGCTCTTAGTGAGGACTGTTCTGAATGCAGTCTCGGAAGATTGGGAAACGTTTGTCTAGAGCATTCTGGGAAGGGCAGCGTTACCATCTTGGGCTGACATGTGGGCTATCCTCCGCTAAGAGGAGATCAGGAGGGTCACCAAGCGGCAGAATATCAGTGGAGGAAGCGAAAAGGCCAAAGGCAAGGAGGAGGAGGAGGAGGATGCATCCCTTGCATCAAGGGAAAAGAAACAGCAAGGGATGAAGAAGAAGGACCTTTCCAAGGTCCGGTGCTTTAACTATGGCGATCTTGGATATTTCGCCAGCAGTTGTCCTAAGAAGAAGGACAAAGGATCTTATGATTCCAAGGCTGCAGCGGCAAAGGAAGATGGCTCTGATGATGATGCAGCGATGAGTTCTCATGTGCCTCGAGAGAAGAGGTGGGGTGACATGGATCTGTAAAGCATCTACAGACAGTGGTAGGATCCTTGAGTCAGCCCTACTCTTGGATCACATACGAGCTACGAGAGCCTTAAGACGGTAGTGGGATGAGTCGGGAGATGGTTGCAGGAGGCCACACTGAAGTGGAAGAGGGAGCTGAAGAGGGAGCAGCGCAATGCAGACGCAACAACAACGTGGAGGCAACAGCACAAAGGGGCTAATGGGACTTCAGCAGCATAGATAAGTTGTGCTCACGCAGTACAGTGTTGCAACATGACAGTGTCTCCAAGAGGACAGCGTAAATCAACATCCAGTGAGCTTCAGTGGTGGACGCCAAATTGACTTATCTGTCAAACAGTTGGGCAGAGTCCTTCAGTTGCTTACTTCTCAGCAACTGAGTTGCAGTGCAGCAGTTAGCAGTGGCAGTGCTATGGGCAGCATGATGCAACAATTTGAGAGGGAGCTGCAATACAGATGTGGTAGTGTCAGTGGCAGTGGCATGGGCAGCAGTACAAAGAGCAGCAGTGCAGTGGATGGAGGGCAACAGGCCAAGCATCAACAGCACAGAATCCAGTTTCAAAATCTTTTAGTGCATGGTGTGGATGCATTGCTAGAGTACACTTTCCTAAAGCACACTCCGTGCTAAGAGGGAGTGTTGAGATTTTGTATAGTTGGTGTAGCATCGGGTGTGCTCTAGCCCTAAAATTTGTGGAGGGGCTAGGACACACTTGATCTCCAAAACCCAGAAAGTGTTTTGGGAAATTTCAGTTGGTGTTCAAGTTATTCAAATAATAGCAGCGCTGAGGCTATGTTGCGCCAGTCAGTGAAACGCAGTCTAATCATTTCTTCTGTTTTAGAAAATTTTTGCCAAGATCCAGAGACAGTGCTTCAGATCTTCAGCAATGCTGGTGTGGTGGAGATTCTACACGTGCAAAATTTTGCCTAGCTAAGTCAACAAAGGCGGGAGGAAGACAATTACTTAGTACATCTAAGCCAAACAAATCTGAGATTCGATCAGGAGGATCGGAGAGTGTTGTCCGATTGTGTTTGGGTGAAAGATTTCCAGGAGGGAAATCAGTTATTCAGCGGAAGCAGTTACTAGAGGGTTTCTAGTCACCAAGAAACCCAGATCCAGAGGGAGAAGAAATATTGTTTTTGTCAGATCTGAGCAAAATGGCTCGATAGGGACTGAGGGATCAAGATAGATTGGATGGCATGTCCAACTATGTTATCTGGAGGGCTAGAATCCTTTCAGTCCTGGATGAGTATGCTCTCAAAGATCATGCAAAGAAAAATTCTAGCAGCGCTGAGGCTATGTTGCGCCAATCAGTGAAACGCAGTCTAATCATTTCTTCTGTTTTAGAAAATTTTTGCCAAGATCCAGAGGCAGTGCTTCAGATCTTTAGCAATGCTGGTGTGGTGGAGATTCTAGCCCTAAAATTTGTGGAGGGGCTAGGACACACTTGATCTCCAAAACCCAGAAAGTGTTTTGGGAAATTTCAGTTGGTGTTCAAGTTATTCAAATAATTAATTATTTTAATGGATTTCCTAAGTCTAAACTTAGGAAAATTAAATAATTAAAGTGAATTAATTAACACGTGCTGAAATTGTCTTAAGTCATATGGATCAAGCAGTCTTTTAATCTCAAACGTTGATGAATGTTTTAATCTCGGTCGTTGATGAGATGAATGAAAAAGTATAAGAGAAAGGCTTGAGGGTCAGTTGGAGGAGACACACAGTTGCAAAGCTGAGAAATAGATCTGAAATTCTAGGGCGGGTTTGCTAAGAATTTCCAGAGGAATTTTCTGCAGCGAGGGGTAGTATTGGCTAAGGGGATGATCTAATCCCAGAGCCAAGAGTCAGTAAGAGGCAAAGGAGCAGCAACAAGGACAACGCAGAGAAGCAGAGCAATAGCTACGTAAGTGTTGCGCAGCCGCTATGTAATATCCCTAATTAGCGACAGCTAATTGGAATATTCGATTTTGTTCAGTTTTGCCGTCTATAGTTTATAAATAAATAAAAAGTGAGTGGCGAGGGTCTAACTCACTTAAGTGGAATAAAACACCCTCCTAGTAGCACAACGTTGTGACTTAAGGGGGAGCCAAGGGGGCCAAGCTCCACGTAGAGAAGGGGGCCCACATACATTCTAGAAGCTACTGCGCAGATGAGGATGAGCACGTGGAGGAGAGAGAGGCTACGTTGGGGTTTTGGAGGGAAACCAACGTTATAAAAGATGAAGGAGCCTTCTCATTTCATTCATTCTGTTGTTGATGATATTGAGCTAGACGTTTTGTCTTCTTGAGCACGTTGGCTGTTTAGCCTGTCTGCAGCACTGTTTAGTGCATTGAGTGTCTCCGGTTGGAGATCTCGCCCTTAGCCCCGGGGGACTTCGAGTGCCTACTCGAGCAAGGTTATTTATTCAGTATTTTGTGAGAGGTTTTGGTGTTTGGGTTTGTTGCGGAGCTGGGCTTTCATAGAGACTGCGCAGTCACTGGGAGAGAAGATGCAGTCCATTTTGGAGGTGTTCCGGATCGGGATTTTTGCAGGAGATTGAGCTGAGATTTTGAGCAGAGGATCAACCTTTGCCTGTGGGAGGATTTTGGTGGAGTTTGAGGCGGTGTTTCAGTCATTTCCATTTAGCCTCTGCGCAGAGCCTTGGAGGCCAGCGTAATTCCCCAAGGGGGTGTTTTCTGGAGGTTTTCGGAGGTCGACCATTTTTTATATGGTTTCTGGGTTTTGTCGGGACTGGTGAGTAGAGGAGATTTCCAGATTTTTAGCTCATTCCGGCAAGGGGAACAACCCCTAGTCTTCAGTTCATTCTAGCAGCAACAGCTACATGGCAGTTTTCCAGCAGCTGGGACGGAGTTCAGAGAGCAGTCATTTCTGGTGTATTCTGAGAGTATTTCTTCCCTTGCCTTGAGCAAGTTTAGGTGCCATCACTCTGATCACCTATTGTACTTCATTATATTTCTCAGTTTAATAAAATGGCTTAGCATTTCCTCTCAATATTTCTGATGAGTTGTCGTACATTCTTCCTATGCTATTATATGTCTACTGCACTGATATTTGTATATATTCTTGAGCATTCTAGTTCTATACCACTTGGTGTGTTTATCTATCACTCTTAGATAGAGTCTGGAAAGGGCCAGATAGCCTCCGGATCTCGTCCTCTTTCAGAGACAGAATATCCAGTAAATGCCCTCCCAGTCCATCTTTGGTTGGAGTTTGTCGTGTTTTAGAGATATCCCCGAAACGGGATATTACAGTGGTATCAGAGCATAGTTCTGGCTCAGCCTGTGGTCTGACACCGGGGAGGAGACCATATATTTGTTATAGAGGCAGGAAGTACAGAGACCGTGATCGTAGGTTGGAGAATACCTACGGAGAAGGAGACTGTGTTCGGGTGGTGGACACAGAGCAGGAGAGAGAGCCTATGACAAACGCAGAGCAGGAGGAGCCTGTATTAGATTCAGAGCAGAGAGGGCCAATGGCAGATGACACAGAGGCCAAATAGTTTGGGGAGGCACTCCTCAAATCGGTGCAGGATCTAGCTAGACAGATTGAGGTGATGGGACAAAGATTCACTGCTGTAGAGGCTAGACAGCGTGAGACCCCACGAGTTTTTCAGGTAGGAGAGGGATCAGGTACATCCCATCATTTGCCAGAGCATGGTGTTGCTCAGCATGATACTCCTCAGCCGATGGCTTCACGTGCACCTACCCGCTCTACCATGCCCACTTTCTTGGGAGCAGACACAGGGCCAGGAGCCCAGCAGGAGGCAGAGCCCGAACACATGGGCGAGTATTTTGCAGAGTATCTGGCCTATCGGCAGGAGTTCAAGGATGCTCTCTCATTTCGAGATTTTGTTCAGCTCCAGCGGGACAGTAGACCTCGCGACCATCATAGAGGGCACCAACATTACCATGATGGAGATTCCCACTGCACATCTAGCAGATTCCATTTGCCTACGTTTGATGGCTCATCAAACAGTTCGGCAATGTCTTGGGTGGAGAAGTTGGACATCTATTTCCAGCTTAACCAGATGTCGAAGACGGAGGCCGTCAAGGTAGCGACATTACATTTGGATGGTGAGGCCCAGGACTGGCGGTTCCATAGGATGGTTACACTCAGACACTCTACAGTGACGACATATGTCGAGTTTACGAGGAGGTTGATGGAGCGTTTTGACCGGAGGGATCCGGAACAACATTTTGTTGAACTGACGAGGCTCAAGCAGACAAGGAGCCCAGAGACATACATTGCAAATTTCTTGAGGGTTTCGGTGATGGTGCCAGATCTATCCGCGGCACGGATGATCTATATGTTTGTGGAGGGATCGGCACAGCCACTTCGAGGTCTAGTCAGATCTACTAGACCAGCTACACTCCAGGATGCTATCAACAGGACCAAGGACTTACAGGATGCATTGCCCAGGACGCAGACACCTTACCCCCAGAGACAGGGTTTCCAGGCCAAAGGGAAGGATGTGAGGGTTCCTCCTCCAAAGGGGAATCCCGGACGGGCTCAGATAGATGATGATGCCAGGAGGGAGCTGAGGAAGAAGCGGTTGTACTTCACTTGTCAGGGGCCGTGGGCACCAAGGTATAGGTGTGCTACAGGCAAAGCACACTTCATTGAGGTCTTCTCCGATGATAGCGGGGAAGAAGATGAGGCGGATGACGAGGAGGCAGGAGATAGTCAGACAGCCCAGGATCAGTTTCCACCTCCACCTCCAGGTACAGGAGGTGCAGCTTTTGCACCCACGGGAGGGACCCTTGCAGCATTGCGAGGAGTTCCCAAGTATTTGACGTTGCGCGTACAAGGGACAGTGCGTGGCCACCGAGTATCAGTTTTGGTTGATAGTGGGGCGACCCACAACTTCATTGATGCACAGATGGTCGAGCGGAGAGGTATACCGACCGATAGCTTTGACAGATTTTCAATTCTAGTTCCGGGAGCCCAGACGATGCAATGTGCATGGTATGTTCCAGAGTTGGCAGTGATGATGGGTACCTACACCATGACCGACCACTTTTTCGTGGTCAACATACCAGATACCAATGTGGTACTGGGTGTTCAGTGGTTGATTACTCTGGGAAAGGTCACCACAGATTGGGAGGCCTTAGAGATGGAGTGGGATGATAAGAAGACCGGGAAGCACGAGAAGATCCGCAGGATGCACACTTACCCACCTCAGAGTGTTTTGGCACACTGGATGGAGGCAGATTTCCGGAAGGGAGACATATAGTGGGCGGTTGAGTTGCGGGCAACAGAGGCAGGGACTACCGGTCAGGCAGTTCATCCTGATATACAGGCCATCCTTGACAGATATGAAGCAGTGTTTGGGGATATACCACCAGGTCGGCCACCAGACCGAGGATTCGAGCACACCATAGAACTTGAGCAGGGCATTCAGGCAATGATCACTACCCCCTATAGGCATCCCAAAGCCTATCGGGATGAGATTGAGCGGGCCATCTAGGAGTTGCTGGCTCTTGGGCACATCAGACCGAACACGAGTCCGTTTGCTTCTTCCGTGGTGTTGGTGAAGAAGAAGGACGGCACCTTGAGGATGTGTATTGACTACAGGGCCCTGAACAAGAAGACCCTGAAGAACAGGTATCCTATACCCAGGATCGATGAGTTGATGGATAAGCTGAGAGGAGCCAAGTACTTCTCGAAGATTGATTTGAGATCAGGGTACCATCAAATTCGCGTGAGGGAACAGGACATTCCCAAGACCGCCTTCAGGTGTCATTATGGGCATTTTGAGTTTTTGGTTATGCCTTTTGGGCTAACCAATGCACCAGCTACTTTTCAGTCTTGCATGAACCATATCTTCCGCATCCATCTGAGGAAGTTTGTATTGGTCTTCTTCGATGACATACTCATATATAGCAGGACTTGGGAGGAGCATCTCCAGCATATAGAGGCAGTGCTACATATCTTGGAAGAGCAACAGTTCTATGCTAAGCTCTCCAAGTGTGAGTTTGGGATGACGGAGATGTTGTATTTGGGTCACATTATTGGAGTGGACGGAGTGAGAGTCCATGAGGAGAAGATTAGGGCCATCAACGATTGGCCGGAGCCAAGGAACGTGACGGAACTTCGAGGATTCATTAGCATATGTACCTATTACAGGAAGTTCATCAAGAGTTTCTCACAGCTTGCTGCACCCCTTACAGATCTGACGAAGAAGGGGGCATTCAGTTGGTCGGATACAGCACAGCGAGCCTTTGACAGGCTCAAGGAGGTGATGAGTAGCTACCCAGTGCTTGCATTACCGGATTTTACGTAGCCATTCGTTTTGGAGTGTGATGTGTCGGGAGAGGGGATCGGCGCAGTTTTGATGCAGGGAGGACACCCTATAGCCTTTGAGAGCCGGAAGCTCCTTCCGCATGAGAGGTTGTATTCTATATACGACAAGGAGATGTTGGCCATTATGCATGCATTGGCCAAATTCTAGCAGTATTTGGTAGGGAACAAGTTCAGGGTGAGGACTGATCACAACAGCCTCAGGTTCTTTTTGGAGCAGAAGCAGCTACAGGAGAGGCAGCAGAAGTGGATCAGTAAGATCCAAGCATATGACTTTGACATTAAGTATGTCAAGGGTAAGAATAACGTGGTAGCAGATGCCCTTTCACGTAGACCAGCCACGTTATCTCTTATGAGCTTGGACACAGACTGGAAAACTCGACTTTTAGTGGAGTACTCCAAGGACAGATTTGCATGTGAGATTCTGGATGGACAGGTGGCGGATGACAGGTACAGGGTGGTCGATGAGATCATCTATTACAGGGACGGGATCTTCTTGACTGAGGGATCTCAGCTTAAGAAGAAGATACTCTAGGCATCACATGATTCTCCATTGGCAGGCCATCAGGGGTTTACCAAAACCTACAGGGCCATCAGAGAGAGGTTCTCATGGAAGGGCCTCAAGGAGGACGTGCTCCAGCACATCAGGAAGTGCGATGTTTGTCAGAGGAACAAGGGAGAGATGAGCCATCCCGCAGGATTGTTGCGGCCTCTTCCCATTCCGGAAGGGAAATGGGAGAGCATATCGATGGACTTCATCACAGGGTTACCCATGGTGCAGGGCAAGGATTGTATCTTTGTCGTCGTTGATCGGCTGACAAAGTATGCGCACTTTTTCGCCATATCCGCGCATTACACAGCAGCACAGGTGGCCGAGCTATTCTTCAGAGAGATTTTCAGGCTGCATGGTCTTCCTAAGACCATCATCAGTGACAGGGACAGCCGCTTCATGGGCGGATTTTGGCAGGGGCTTTTCCGACTAGTGGGGATGGAGTTGACACCGAGTACCAGTTATCACCCACAGACGGATGGACAGAGGGAGATAGTTAACAAGTGGCTGGAGGGCTACTTGTGTAACTATGTTAGTGGGTAGCAGCGAGCATGGCTGAAGTGGTTGCATTTGGGGGAGTACTACTACAACACGACACATCACATGTCCATTGGTATGTCGCCATTTTATGCTTTGTATGGGTATCATTCCTTATATTTTGCTGATATGATGTTCGGTGCTAGCAAGGGTCCTAGAGCGAAGATTTGGATCCAAGAGAGTCAGGACATTCTCCGAGCTCTCAAGGACAATATGGCTACAGCACAAAATGAGCAGAAGCTGTATGCCGACAGAGGCCGGGTGGAGAGACAGTTTGAGGTAGGGGACTTGGTCTACCTACGATTACAACCATACCGACAGTCGTCGTTGAAGCAGAAGGGAGCTGAGAAGCTCAAGCCTCGCTTTTATGGGCCATACAAGGTGATACGCAGGATTGGGCAGGTTGCGTATGAGTTGGAGCTGCCCCAAGGCAACAAGATCCACAACGTTTTTCATGTATCATGCCTGAAGAAGGCGCTGGGGCAGCAGGTGACAGTGACAGAGGAGCTACCACCCACGGATGATGAGGGGCATTTGGTGTTGCAGCCAGAGGCTATTATTGATACCAGGGAGAGGCAGCTACGGAGCAGGATGGTTCGGGAATTCTTGGTGAGGTGGAAGAATTTGCCAGATGAGGATGCCACTTGGGAGAGTGAGAAGATTTTGCAGCATCCATCACTTTAGTTGCTTGAGGACAAGCAACATTTTGCCGAGGGAGACTGTAATATTCCTAATTAGTGACAGCTAATTGGAATATTCGATTTTGTTCAGTTTTGCCGTCTATAGTTTATAAATAAATAAAAAGTGAGTGGAGAGGGTCTAAATCACTTAAGTGGAATAAAACACCCTCCTAGTAGCACAACGTTGTGACTTAAGGGGGAGCCAAGGGGGCCAAGCACCACGTAGAGAAGGGGGCCCACGTACACTCTAGAAGCTACTGCGTAGATGAGGATGAGCACGTGGAGGGGAGAGAGGCTACGTTGGGGTTTTGGAGGGAAACCAACGTTATAAAAGATGGAGGAGCCTTCTCATTTCATTCATTCTGTTGTTGATGATATTGAGCTAGACGTTTTGTCTTCTTGAGCACGTTGGCTGTTTAGCCTGCTTGTAGCACTATTTAGTGCATTGAGTGTCTCCGGTCAGAGATCTCGCCCTTAGCCCCGGGGGACTTCGAGTGCCTGCTCAGACAAGGTTATTTATTCAGTATTTTGTGAGAGGTTTTGGTGTTTGGGTTTGTTGCGGAGCTGGGCTTTCATAGAGACTGCGCAGTCACTGGGAGAGAGGACGCAGTCCATTTTGGAGGTGCTTCGGATCGGGATTTCTGCAGAGCAGAGGATCAGCCTTTGCCTGTGGGAGGATTTTGGTGGAGTTTGAGGTGGTGTTTCATTCATTTCCATTTAGCCTCTGTGCAGAGCCTTGGAGGCCAGCGTAATTCCCCAAGGGGGTGTTTTCTGGAGGTTTTCGGAGGTCGGCCATTTTTTATATGGTTTCTGGGTTTTGTCGGGATTGGTGAGTAGAGGAAATTTCCAGATTTTCAACTCATTCCGGCAAGGGGAACAGCCCCTAGTTTTCAGTTCATTCTAGCAGCAGCAGCTACACGGCAGTTTTCCAACAGCTGGGACGCAATTCAGAGAGCAGTCATTTCTGGTGTATTTTGAGAGTATTTCTTCCCTTGCCTTGAGCAAGTTTAGGTGCCATCACTCTGATCACCTATTGTACTTCATTATATTTCTCAGTTTAATAAAATGGCTTAGCATTTCCTCTCAATATTTCTGATGAGTTGCTGTACATTCTTCCTATGCTATTATATGTCTGCTGCACTGATATTTGTATATATTCTTGAGCATTCTAGTTCTATACCACTTGGTGTGTTTATCTATCACTCTTAGATAGAGTATGGAAAGGGCCAGATAGCCTCCGGATCTCGTCCTCTTTCAGAGGTGGAATATCCGGTAAATGCCCTCCCAGTCCATCTTTGGTTGGAGTTTGCTGTGTTTTAGAGATATCCCCGAAACGGGATATTACACGCTACGCAGGTGCTACATAGGACAGCGCAAAGGCTCTAGGGGGCTTCAAAAGTTACGCAGAGGGTCTCCAGGGCCAGCGTAAGGCCTGCATCACCCTCTTAGGGGTTACGCAGTCCCTATCTGGGCAGTGCAATAGCATTCTAACGCTAGTAGGGTTGACACTGGGGCTTCAGGGGCAGTGTTGGGGTTTCTAGGGCTAGATATGGACTGAGTCTTGTAAATCCCGTTTGAGGCTGTGGATCAGTCAGATATTTGATCCTAGATCTACAGGTTACTGCAGATTTGATTTCTTTTATTCTCTGTCGAGATTTCTAGATCTGGAACGCAGATTTAATGTACTCAGAATCTACTTAATAAAATAAACCCTCATATCTGCTACACCGGTTTTCTCGCTTTGGTTTTTTTCGGGGACTTATGTCCACAAATCCATGTGTCACTTTGTTGGATGAGCGTATTATTCAGTAAATGATCTGCATGTGTACACTGTAGTTGTGTTTATTTCGGTATTTTCTGAATCTAATTTCTGAAAATAACTTGTATTAATTTAAATCAAGTAGGGGAAATAAACCAAGACACTGCAGTACAATTTTCACAGTTGATGGGAAAGTCATCATGATGAGGTAAGTCTGATTTTCATTGTTATTGGTTATCTAGTTAACATATTATTTGATGAGATTTTGTGTATTTGGGTTAGCATCAGTTGTGCTCTAGCTCATATGCTTGGATCTTATTGATCCACTTTTGCTGCCTCTCCTGTAGCTGCTTCTGCTCCAAAAAGAACCTGAGGCTGTTGTGATCAGTCCTCACCCTGAACCTGTTACCCACTAAATACTGTCGGAATTTGGCCAATGCATGCATAATGGCCAACATCTCCTTGTCGTATATAGAATACAACCTCTCATGTGGAAGGAGCTTCCAGCTCTCAAAGGCTATAGGGTGTCCTCCCTGCATCAATACTACGTCGATCCCCTCTCCCGACGCATCACACTCCAAAACAAATGGCTGTGTAAAATATGGCAATGCAAGCATTGGGCAGCTACTCATCACCTCCTTGAGCTTGTCAAAGGCTCGCTACGCTGTATCTGACCAACTGAATGCCCCCTTCTTTTTCAAATCTGTAAGGGGTGCAGCACGCTGTGAAAAACTCCTGACGAACTTCCTGTAATAAGTACAAATGCCAATGAAACCTCGAAGTTCTGTCACATTCCTCGGCTCCGGCCAATCTCTGATGGCCCTGATCTTCTCCTCGTGGACTCTCACTCTGTCTACCCCTATGATATGTCCCAAGTACAACATCTCCGACAACCCAAACTCACACTTGGAAAGCTTGGCATAGAACTGCTGCTCCTCCAAAATGCGCAACACTGCCTCAATGTGCTGGAGATGCTCCTCCCAAGTCCTGCTGTAAATGAGGATATCATCAAAGAACACCAACACAAACTTCCTCAAGTGACTGCAGAAGATGTGGTTCATGCAAGACTAGAACGTCGCTGGTGCGTTGGTTAGCCTGAAGGGAATCACCAAAAACTCAAAGTGCCCATAGTGACACCTGAAGGCGGTCTTGAGAATGTCCTATTCCCTCACGCGAATCTGATGGTACCCTGATCTCAAATCAATCTTTGAGAAGAACCGAGCTCCTCTCAACTCATCCATCAACTCATCGATCCTGGGTATAGGGTACCTGTTCTTCAGGGTCTTCTTGTTCAGGGCCCTGTAGTCAATACACATCCTCAAAGTGCCATCCTTCTTCTTCACCAACACCACGGAAGAAGCAAAAGGACTCGTACTCGACCGGATGTGCCCAAGAGCCAGCAACTCCTGGATGGCCCGCTCAATCTCATCCCGATAGGCTTTGGGGTGCCTATAGGGTGTGGTAATCACTGCCTGAATACCCTGCTCCAACTCAATGGTGTGCTCAAACCCCCGATCCGGTGGTCGGCCTGGTGGTATATCCCCGAACACTGTGTCATACCTGTCAAGGATGGCCTGTATATCAGGATGAATGGCCTGACCGATGGTCCCTGCCTCTGATGCCTGCAACTCAACCGCCCGCTCTATGTCCCCCTTCCGGAAATCTGCCTCCATCTGGTGAGCCAAAACAGTCTGAGGTGGGTAGGTGTGCATCCCACGGATCTTCTCATAGTTCTCGGTCTTCTTATCATCCCACTCCATCTCCAAGGCCTCTCAATCTGTGGTGACCTTCCCCAGAGTAATCAACCACTGAACACCCAATACCACATTGGTATTCGGTATGTTGACCACAAAAAAGTGGTCAGTCACGGTGTAGGTACCCATCGTCACTGCCAACTCTGGAACATACCGGGCACACTGCATCGTCTGAGCTCCTGGGACTAGAACAGAAAATCCATCGAAGCTCTCGGTCGGTATACCTCTCTGCTCAACCATCTATGCATCAATGAAGTTGTGGGTTGCCCCACTGTCAACCAAAACTGATACTTGCTGACCACGTACTGTCCCCCGTACGTGCAACGTCAAATACTTAGGAACTCCTCGCAATGCTGCAAGGGTCCTCCCTGTGGGTGCAAAAGCTGCACCTTCTGCTCCTGGAGGTGGTGGTGGCAACTGATCCTGGGCTGTCTGACTGTCTCCTGCCTCCATGTCATCCTCCTCATCCTCTTCCCCGCTACTCTCAGAGAAGACCTCAATGAAGTGTGCTTTGCCAGCAGCACATCTATGTCCCGGTGTCCACGGCTCCTGACAGGTAAAGCACAACCGCTTCTTCTTCAGCTCCCTCCTGGCATCATCATCCGTCTGTGCCCGTCCTGGATTCCCCTTTGGAGGCGGAATCCTCACATCCTTCCCCTTGGGCTGGAAGCCCTGTCTCTGGGGGTAAGGTGTCTAAGTCCTGGGCAATGCATCCTGTAAGTCTCGGGTCCTGCTAATAGCATCCTCGAGTGTGGCTGATCTAGTAGATATGACTAGACCCCGAAGTGGCTCTTCTAACCCCTCCACAAACATATAGATCATCTGTGCCGCGGATAGATCTGGCACCATCACTGAAACCCTCAAAAAGTCTGCAATGTATGTCTCTGGGCTCCCGATCTGTTTGAGCCTCGTCAGCTCAACAAAGTGTTGTTCTGGATCCCTCCGGTCAAACCTCTCTATCAGCCTCCTGGTAAACTCGGCATATGTCGTCACTGTAGAATGTCCGAGTGTAACCATCCCATGAAACCACCAGTCCTGGGCCTCACCATCCAAATGTAATGTTGCCACCTTGATGGCCTCCGTCTCCGACATCTGGTTAAGCTGGAAATAGATGTCCAGCTTCTCCACCCAAGACTTTGCCGAACTGTTTGATGAACCATCAAACTTAGGCAAGTGGAATCTGCTAGCTGTGCGGTGGGTATCTCCGTCATGATAATGTCGGTGCCCTCTATGACGGTCGCGGGGTCTACTGTCCCGCTGAAGCTGAACAAAATCTCTGAACGAGAGAGCATCCCTGAACTCCTGTCCATAGGCCTGATACTCTGCAAAATAATCACTCACCCATATGTCTGGGCTCTGCCTCCTGTTGGGCTCCTGCCCCTGTGTCTGCTCCCAAGAAAGTGGGCATGGTAGAGCGTGTAGGTGAATGTGAAGCCATCGACTGAGTAGCACCATGCTCCGATAAATGGTGGGATGTACCCAATCCCTCTCCTACCTGGAAAACCCGTGGGGTCTCATGCTGTCTAGCCTCCACAACGGTGAATCTCTGACCCATCACCTCAATTTGTCTCGCTAGATCCTACACTGATTTGAGGAGTGCCTCCCCAAACTGTTTTGCCTCACTATCATCTGCCATCGGCTCTCTCTGCTCTGAATCTAGCACAGGCGCCTCCTGCTCTGCGTCTGTCACAGGCTCCTCCTGTTCTGTGTCCACCACCCGAACACAGTCTCCCTCTCCGTAGGTGTTCTACGCTCACAATCTTTGTACTTCCTGCCTCTGTAACAAATATATGGCCTCTTCCCCGATGTCATAGACAACTAGCTCCACAGGCTGAGCCAAAACTATGCTCTGATACCACTGTAATATCCCTTTTTGGGGAATATCTCTAAAACACAGCAAACTCTAACCAGAGATGGACTGGGAGGGCATTTACCAGATATTTCACCTCTGAGAAGAGGGTGAGATCTGGAGGCTACCTGGCCCTTTCCAGACTCTGTCTAAGAGTATGAGGAAAAACACACCAAGTGGTATAGAACTAGAATGCCTGAAGATATAAAAATAACAGTAATGCAGACATACAATAGCATAGATAACATGTATAACAAATGCTCCAGTAATAGAGAGAGAATGCTAAGCCATTTTATTATACTGAGAAATATAGTGAAATACAATAGGTGATCAGAGTGATGGCACCTAGAATTGCTCAAGGCAAGTGAAGAAATACTCACAAAATAACCAGGAAATGGCTGCTCTCTAAACTGCGTCCCAGCTGCTGGAAAACTGCCGTGTAGCTGCTACTGCTGAAATGAACTGATGACTTAGGGCTGTTCCCCTCACCGGAATGAGCTGAAAATCTGGAATCCACCTCTACTCATCAACCACAGCAAAACCCAGAAATCATATCAGAAATGGCTGACCCCCGAAAATCACCCCCTTGGGGAATTACGCTGCCCTCCAAGGCTTTGCGCAAAGACTGAATAGGAACAACTGAAATACGGCCTCAAACTCCACCAAAATCCTCCCAAAGGCAAAGGCTAATCCTCTGCTCAATCTCCTGGCTCAAAACCCCTGCAAGAAACTCAATCCAGAGCTCCTCCTGAATGAATTGCGTCCTCCCTCTCAATGACTGCGCAGTCTCTGAATGCATAGCTCCGCAACAAAACCCAAACAAGAATCCTCCCACAAAATGCTGAAGAAACTACCTTGCCCGAGCAGGCACTCGAAGTCCCCTGGGGCTAAGGGCGAGATCTCCGATCGGAGACACTCAACGCACTAAACAGTGTTGCAGACAGGCTAAACAGCCAGCATGCTCAAGAAGTCAAAACGACCAGCTCAATATCATCAACAACCAATGAATAAAATGAGGAGGCTCTCCCCTCTATATATCATGAGCCCCTCTCAACCCTAATGATCACCTCCTCCAACGTTGCCACGTGCTCCCTCTTGGCCTGCGCAATCCCTCCATGTGTCTACTTGGGCCCCCTCTCTACGTGGTCTCTTGGCCCCCTCGGCTCACTTAAGTTACAACGTTGTGCTACTAGGGAATGAACTTTTATTTCTAAAGTGAGTTATGTCTCCTCTACTCACCTTTTTATTTATGAATAAACTATAGATGGCAAAATTGAGCAAAATTCGAATATTCCAATTAGCCATAGCTAATTAGGAATATTACACTCGATCATCACATATATTATGGCTGAGAGTTACAGGAGATGAGGCTCTAGTATGAGCATGTTAGATAATTGTGTTGAGATTTTGGGTAGCATCGGATGTGCTCTAGGTCTGAAACTGTAATATTCCCAATTAGCAGCAGCTAATTGGCAATATTAATTTTGCCCAATTTTGTTTTTTTAATGTTAATCAGTTAATAAAAATAAGTGATAGGACCCATAACCCACACTTAGGAAATAATGTCTCCCTAAAGTCACTTAGGCAAATATTAGATGACAGCGTGAGGGAAGAGACAGCGTGGACAGCGTGGGCCCATGATAGCGCAGTTGAGTGGGGACAGAGAGGCCAAGGAGGGATAACGCAATTGAGTGCGGCCCGAGTGAGAGCAACGCTCTCAAGCATAAAAGGGAGAGGAGGCTCCTCATTCACTCATTCTATTATGCAACTTTGATTTCTGTCTTTTGACATTGAGCACGCTTTTGCTGTTGAGCAAAGTCTGCAAGTGTTGTTCAGCGACGAGTGTCTCCAAGCGGAGATCCTAACCTCAGCTTCGGGGGACTTCAAGTGCCCGCTCAGGTGAGTATATCCATCCATTGTTTTTCAGGGGAGAGCACATAGCACCTTCAGCCAGGATCACGCAGTTTCTTGGACAGCGCAATCTCTCTGAGGGATTACGCAGTTTGTAGTGGAGGCAGCTCCAGGAGTGAGGGGATATCAGGGATTTCAGCCCGAGGGTAATGTGAAGGGACCAGCCCTTCACAAATCATCATTTTGCAGCAGGAGGAGGCCATCACTTGCAAGTTTATCATTCAGGGCCAGCATACTCACTGGGAGTGCGTTATTTTCCAAGGGAGGTCAAATTCCGGGGTCAACCATTTCGGGATTCCTTCCTGGGTTTTTTGAGGGGCAGATAGACGAGGGATCTTCAGATCCAAGGCTGAGAATACATAGGCAGAGAGGCAGATCCGTACTAGGGAGCGTAGAGACCCAGCAGGAGGGACGCAGCCCAGCCAGGGTCACGCAGAGGCTGACGCAGGCCCTTCAGAGTGACGCAGAGGCAGCACTGAGCCCAGAGGGGTGATGCAGGAGTAGTCTGTGTTGTGCAGAGGCTCTAGCAGCTACACAAAGCTGACGCAGTGCCGGGAAAGGAAGCGTTGGGATTTCTAGTGGGCTAGAAAGGGCTCGTATTCAGCGATTCAGAAGGTGTGAAGCCTTAGCTAAATTAGCCATATTTTTTGTCTCTGAGTGATAGAGGTACATCTGTGGTGATTTCTCTATTGGGAAAACCACTACTGGTGCCCTTGATTGTATTTAGATATTCTGCTTAATAAACGAACCCTCAAAGAGTTGCTACAACGGTTTTCCCGCATTGGTTTTTCCAGGGAAATTGTCCAAAGAATATTGCGTCCTTTGTCATGTGTGCATTATGCTTCAGTAAATGATCTGTATGTATGTGTAGGTTGCAGTTGTGTTTACTTTGATATTTTACTGAAAATTTCAGAAAATAACTTGTAAATTAAATCTAACAAGTAGGATAAGTAAATCAAGATACTGCAGCGGGTTTCTATATTCAGAATTTCTCACAAATTAGT
Organism: Pinus albicaulis; assembly: GCA_034641835.2. Lineage (NCBI taxonomy): Eukaryota > Viridiplantae > Streptophyta > Pinopsida > Pinales > Pinaceae > Pinus > Pinus albicaulis. The sequence goes on from CM076577.1 coordinate 3,030,890, forward strand.
CATGACCAGAGTGTTGCAGGGTCGGCAAGATAGTTCCTTCCCGCAATGGGCATGGGACCTTGGCATCACAGTACTTGACAGTTCAGCTACCCTTAGGTGTGAGTTGGGTTCGATAGGGAGAGATCATTCCGACCTTCCATTGGATTTTAGTGATTCTTCGTTGCTGTGGGGAACTTCACCGGCATGGAGGGATGATCAGCAGGGGGAGTTCAAGGGAAGCTCGTGCAGGGAAGGATTTATTTCCACAAGAGTTGGATTGTATCTTCAGGTGCCCACCCTTGGAGTACATGAGATGGATGACTTAGTAGAGCAGTTGCACATGAAGACATGCAGGACTTTGTATGATTATGATGCTCTATTTACTGATGGTATGCGGAGGGCTTCGGGTGCCTATACCAGGTTGGATAGTGATTGGAGCAACGAATGCCTCACGCTGATCATGATGCTTGGGATCCTAGAAAGACAGGCAGATATCTGGGATGGTCGGGTGGTACATTTGGGACCCTGGTATTGTGTACAAAGATTGTTGGGGTCAACTGATCGAGAGGGTGCTTGTTCAGGTATTGCTTGAGGACAAGCAATTTTTTGTGGGGAGGACTGTAATGTCCCCAATTAAATTAATTTCACAATTTTGATTAATAATAGACCAAGGCTGTTTTTGTGAAGGGAACATACGAGAAATGATATTATTTGCATGTTAGTGGAATGTGGGGGCCACTCACCCACATGAAATACGCACTATGGGATAAAGGAATTAGAATTCATTTGGGAAAAATAGAATTTGTGGAGGGACCCACAAGCATGCATGCCCAGCAATTATTAAAAAAAGGAATGGAGGAACCATTTTCATCTTTTTCCTATTGATGAAATCGAATTGCCTTAGCTACTTAGCTGAGCCAACATTGTGTTGTTCAACACAAGAGCTTCCCAAGGAGCGAAGCTCAACCTTTCTTCGCTGGACTTCAAGTGCCACCCAAGGAAGGCATTTTATTTTCCTTGAGACCAGAGGAGTGAGTACCTACAGGTTCTGCGCTTATCCAGAGAGATTGGGACACAGTCCAAAGCTTCTACTGTGTAGTGGGTGGAGGCATCTTGCTATTGTAGAGTGGAGTTGCTGGAAGATTCACCGGAGGAGCTACAAGAGTGATTGATGACCCATTTCTGGAGTGTGGCAGCACTAGTAGCCTTAGAGGAGCAACCTTTACGCAGTTCTCAACCAATATACACAGAGACTGCGTAAGTACTTCCCTAGACTACACAGTCATTGGAGGAGGCTCTTTTGTCGGAGCTGCCTTGAAGGGATTTTGGAGCAGAGGTGTTGGGGGATTGATTGGAGGTTTATTTGAGGTTTGTTGGCGTTTTGAAGGCCAGTGATTGACAGTAGCAACTGCAGTAACAGAAATCGAATTTGGAGGAGGGCCAAGCTACAAAGGGTCAAATTTTGAAGTTTGGAATTAGAGAAAACATTTTTTGGGTTTTTTTGGGTTTTGGGTAAGGACCACCTTCCCAAATTCCTATAATTTTCTGAGCAGTTTTTAGTGGGTAAATCAAAGGCTGAATTCAAGAAGCAACGTAGTTTTCTAGAGGAGCTTGCTATTGGAGCTAAGGATTTTGCTTGTACTCATCACTTGGTAGTTGTAGCTTGCCTTGTGCAAGCCCAAGTGCGTTTTCTCCAACTATTTGTACCACAGTATCTTCATATGATAAAATTTGGCCAGTTTATGGAGTTGGTGCATATTTTCTGGTTCTTGTGTTAATTTCTGAAAATTTATGTGCTTTTATATTTGCATGTCTTTGTTATCATTGTAAATTTTCCATTTGGGGTATTACCATGGTATCAGAGCATGATCTTGGCCAGTTGTGGGGGACCTAGAAAGATCATGGAGGTTTTGGCCATGCATGCATAGTGACTAGTGAATTTATGGGCACTCCAATGACACAAAAAGGGAAGAGTACACAGGGGATCATGGAGGAGCTGATGAGGCAGAACCAACTGTTGAGGAGGAAAAACCAACAGGCCCTAGAGAGGATGCAACAAATGATGGGGACATTGAGTCATACCCAACAAAGAAGCCATCTGCATGCACACGCGCTCCAGCAGAACAATACCCATGGCCAGCCTAGCTAACCTACCATGTCTCATTTTCTGGATGAACAGGGGAAGGGGAGGGAACCCGACACCTTTGTAGACTTGAGGAGGTCTTTCGGGGATAGGATTGATGAGTATGAGGCGTCAGACCCTAGGATCAGGAGGGCTTTCTCGTTCCAGGAGCATAGAGGATGGAGCTAGGAGGCAAAGCTGTTGGTGGATACGAGGCCTCAGATGTCGAGAACCTGAGGAGGAGATTGAGCAGGAGGCTGAGGGAACACGGGAGTGCGAGGAGCAGGTAGACATACCCATTGTGATGCAAGTGCCACCCTTGTTGGAGATCCCTTTGATAGTTTCAACTGGCACCTTGGTGGAGACAGTTGAGCATATGCACATAGGTTCATCCGTTGAGGATGTATCAGTTGATGAGGCACTCAGAGATGTGATAGAGTTTCCAAATGATGACCACCTACAACAGGTTGATGAGTGTCCAGGAGACACAGAGGTATCCAAAGTTGTCATTGAGTTTACAGATGATAGTCACCCACAATAGTTTCGACAGCTCCAGGCCGACCTTCTAGCATTGAAAAGGAAGGCCACGACAGTCTGAGAAACCATTCTACAGCAAAATGAGGAGCTAGAGGACATGAGATTGGTTTGTGTTGAGTCGGTGGCCAAACTAACTCGCGTTGGGGAATGGTTGGATTCCCTAGCAACACAGCTAGAGGAGTACACCTTGGAGTGTCAGAGCAACCCTCTTCGAGCATATATAGATGGGGCTTGTAGCATTGATAGGTTATCTGTGCACATTGGTGTGAGAGAGGCAAAGTTACCTAGTTAGATTATATGTGCTAACCAGACTAGCGAGATGAAGTGACATGAGTTGCGGAGGGTGCAACATTCGTAGAATGAAGGATTCTCTCTGTGTACATGTGTTCGTGCATTTTATCCTTCCCTTAGGGTTGGATGGCGAGAGATTCTAAGTTGGTACCTGGCGGAGTGGGCTAGCCTTGTAGAGATGATCGTAGTCTAGAGGGAAGCTCAGCAGGAGCTCTCAGGCATTGGAGATGTTGGAGACCCGGGTTGGCATTGGGATCCAGCATATATCTAGGATGCAGGAGGGTTATGGCATTGATGGGATAGTGAACTCAGTGACTGAGTGCACTCATTCGTTGGGGGAGTTCCATTCAGCACTATTATTCAAGGGGTTCATGAGTCGAATTCATGGGTTGTTTGGACATGTTGGATGCATATGGAGTCACAGGGAGAGTATCATACTCTTGCAGGGGTTGGTTAGAGGATGTGGCATCAGCAGGCCACCAGATGGCATGTTGTATGGAGACAGTGCTCTCTCATGGGCACATTGGACACAGGTGCCATGGAGACTAGGCACAATAGTCTCATTCCCATTAGCATGTGAGGAGATAGACCACATAGGTCTAATAGGGCAGATAAGGAGGAGTAGCCCACATCATGGTGGGGTCACTAGCGGAGTCATGGATGTATTGACGCATGTGGGATGGCTGATGATGCAGGGTGGTGCAATAGTTGGCATAGGTGTTCAATGGTGCACAGAGTCGTACCACAGAGTTCAGTGATCTAGAGAGGAGCACAGAGGTGTATGGTGGAGTGTCGAGTCGTGCAGACGTGCACTATGGAGTAGGAGGAGCGACACACACCACCTTGAGGTTCCACATGGAGTGACAGCTACATCATCACAAGAGGGGTACTGACTGATACAAGATGGTGTGGTAGCTAGTAGTTGTGTCCAGCAGTGCACAGAGGGGTGCAATTAGGTGCAGGTGTGTGCCAAGGGGCACAAAGATACACATTTGTATGTAGGGGAGCACAAGGATGCCTGGCCACAGGCAGTCATGCGTGACACCAGTCATTGGAGTTTTGGGGCGTCACCTCCATGGAGACTGTTTGATAGAGAAGAACAGCATGATGATGGGTTTAACTCACCCTGGATCGATGTGGATGCAGATGAGCATCATTTGATGATATCCATGGGGACTTGCACGCCGGTATCACTTCCACATTGTTTGCAAGCGCATCAGAGTCAGATTTTGTCCCTCGATGCCTCCATCGCGAGCGGCAGGATGCAGGAGGCTCACTCGAGACAGTTAGTTGAGGCACAGAGTGTCCAGAGAGAGGCTTCTCAGTGGTGACATTTGGTCAGGGCACGAGCTGACAGGTACAAATGTGGGGAGTGTGTGGTTCGCTGCAGAGGTAGTGTATGCTCCAACCCTGAGTTCACACTTAGGGAGGTGACTGAGAGCGAGTTGCACAGTACTCTTTCAGCTAGACAGCTCGAGGCATTAGGTGAGCATGAGGTATGGGGTATGGTATTCCTTGTTGGTAGGATGATGCCTAGGCTTCCAATAGTACGTCGGCCCATCATCAAGAGCTGGGATAACAGATCTTGTTGTATGATTTTGCAGGTACAGAGCACTTGGTCATTCGCGGGACAGGCACTTGATGTTCGGTGCCTACCTATTGGATACATATAGGAGTCAGAGACGAGACACAGATGGGTCCCAACAACTAACAACATATCCCAACGACATGCAGTCAGGATTGGAAGCAGTGGACCTCAAGTATGGCCATGGGATTCAGGGATCTAGTTGATGTGGAAGACACTCCTTTACTTAGTGAGCACGGTCAGGATAACTGATGATCCAGTTCATTATCAGGTTGATATATGGGGGATCACCGAGGTTTTCATTGTATGGCAAGGCTGGTGGTTGTTCAAGATTGGGGCCAACCATAGAGGGATAGGCGCGGGCATTGTTGATTCCCCTTGGCAGGTTGGGCATAGCATCGATCAACACATATATTATGGTCGAGAGTTGCAGGAGATGAGGCTCTAGTATGAGCATGTTAGACAATTAGTCATTACCAGAGTGTTGCAGGGTCGGCAAGATAGTTCCTTCCCGTGTTGGGCATGGGACCTTGGCATCACAGTACTTGACAGTTCAACTACCCTTGGGAGTGAGTTGGGTTCGACAGGGGGAGATAGATCCGACCTTCCATTGGATTCTAATGATTCTTCGTTGGCGTGGGTGACTTCATCGACATGGAGGGATGATCAACAAGGGGAGTTTAAAACAAGCTTGTGTAGGGAAGGATTTATTTCCACAAGAGTTGGATTGTATCCTCAAGTGCCCACCCTTGGATCACATGAGATGGATGACTTAGTAGAGTAGATGCACATGGAGACAGACAAGACTTTGTATGATTATGATGCTCTATTCACTGATGGTATGCGGAGGGCTTCGAGTGCCTATACCAGGTTGGACAATGAGTGGAGCAACGAATGCCTCACGCTCATTAGGGTGGCTTGGGATCCTGGAAAGACAGGGCAGAGATCTGGGATGGTCAGGTGGTACATTTGGGACCTTGGTAACGTGTACAAAGATTGTTGGGGTCAACTAATCGAGAGGGTGCTTGTTCAGTCGTTGCTTGAGGACAAGCAATTTTTGGTGGGGGAACTGTAATGTCCCCAATTAAATTAATTTCACAATTTTGATTAATAATACCCCAAGGCAATTTTGGTGAAGGGAACATATGATAAATGAAATTATTTTCATGTTAATGGAATGTGGGGGCCACTCACCCACATGAAATACGCACTATGGGACAAAGGAATTTGAATTCCTTTGGGAAAAATCGAATTTGTGGAGGGACCCACAAGCATGGATGTCCAACAATTATAAAATGAAGGAATGGAGGAGCCATTTGCATCTTCTGTGAAGTGAACAAAGTTTCGTCTCAAGTTAAATACTCCAGAAGACTTGGAATATAAGAATATCCGTGAGGATACAAATATTATATTAAAAATGTGTGAGGAATTAATTGATTGATTATTACAAATGAGGCCTACTTATATACCTAGGCAGGTGCCTCTTCACGAAAGGTCATGTCTCATCAGACATGCCCTTTCAGCCTAATTACTAATTAACTAATTAATCATTATTTATATTATTTTATTCATTACATTGCCTTCCTCCTCAAAAAGCTTTGTCCTCAAAGTTTGTTGATGAAAGGCCTTGATTTCTTTTCCTGCTACGAACGTCTTCTCGTCTCTGGGCAATCAGCCTTGTCGATCCAAGTTGATATGATCCTCTAAGTGACAAACAAAATTGTCGCACTGAGAATGGATCGGACCATCCTAAATCAATCATCTGTGGAATCTTACGGCGACTTGGAACGTGTGATAAATTATCACTTGAGCGGATTACACTGACATTAGTATTCTTCAAAACATCAGCTTATTGTTTCTGTCCTGAATAGCTTGGTCGAGTTGTCTACTCCCGTGATTAGGATGTTGACAGACAACTTGTTTAGTTTGACTTTCCCTTCTTAGGTGTGGAATTTTTTTTTATTTTCTTCTAGCGATGATGTTATTGAGTTGGTTACAGAACCTTCGCTTGAAATGTACATCGCCGGAACTACAACATCTAAGTTTGTATTTTCTGCAACTTGCTTGTCTTCTTCTTGAGTTGTAACATTAACTGGATCAATATCTGTTTCTTCAACTTGGACTTTGACATTCGATGCTTTATTTTCGACAAATTGTTGCACACTGTTTTCCAACAATTTCTTAATTTGCATTAGTAATTTTTCGATGTGGTCCTTGAGGCAAGCAACTTATTCATTCTTATTAGTATTGATTTTTTCAATTTCCTTTTGCTTATAGTTATTTTGGATCACCTTTTTACTTTCTTGAAGAATTACTTTTGAATTTTCTTGCATGTCTTCAGGCGTCACTGAATTTGGCTTCAAATTAACATCCTGTAGCATTATTTTCTTCTTTTTGTAGGAGAATGTCAAAAAAATCTTTTTTGTATTTAGGATAAGTGAACCTAGGGTTTCCATCCATGGTGAACCCAACACAATGTCACTATTGTGAAAAAGTAAGGTTTTCAAAATAAATTGAGAGATAAAAGTATAATCCCCAATATTTAGTTGTAGAATCTTTATGTCGTATTTTTTTAAATAAAAAAAAGTCTAATTTTTCGATTATATTTGACTCGGGAACCACCAATTGGTTGGCAATTTTAGGGTTTATATAATTTTTATCTTCGGCAGGTGATATAGCAAAAGTGACATCTTTTCTAGCGAGATTTCCTTTAAATTTAAACAGCACTGTAGCGTCGATGGGTAGGGTCTCTAAAAATCTTCCTTCCTTCATTTCGGTATTAGATGTCATGTTGCTTGTTGAGATGAATTTTCTTCAAATTCACTCTTTTTAACTTATAATCTTCCTTGCTTATGAAAAAAAAATTAATAACTTCAATTTTTTTTTTGATACACTTATTTTTAATACTGATACCACCCTTTTCCTTTTCTAATTCCTTCTTATATAATTTTATTTAAAATACCCCCTTTTTTTCAATACTAATATAATAGTTTTTTTTTTTTCTCATGTATATAGGTTTTTTTTTTTTTTTTCATGTATATAGGTTTATGTACGCTTCACTTTCACTTTTTATTATTCCAAGTTCTTCACTTTCCCTTTTTATTATTCCAAGTTCTTCGAAAAATCTGGTAAGGGATTAATATTATCTAATTGGTTTTACCCTTTTTTATAAAATTTAAAATCACTTTAAAAGGTCATGCCTTTTCATATATCAAGGTGACGTCGTTCTTCTCCTTTTGAAGTGAACGGTCTCTTTTAATCCCGTTGCACGAACAGGGTAAACCATAAAATGTGTAGACAGAGTCGCGCTTTTTAATTTCGTCACACGAACAGGGGTGAACGATAAAATGTGTAGACAGAGTCATGTTTTTTATTTTTATTTTTAAATAAGAGTCGGCAAACTGTTAGGCAGTGGGTTTGGCGGCTTGCAGGGTAGATAGTGCAACAAAAAGGACGACAACGGTGTGGTCACTGGGGCTGCGGAAACGATGGCTCCTACGAGAGGGAGCTATGGCAGCGACGTCGTGGTCGGGTGGCTGGTTGTGGTGGTTGTGGTCGACCTTGCTGTGGCAGTGCAGGGCATGGTATGTCAGCACTGCGGGACAGTTGCAGACAGGGCAGTGCTTTGATAGGTATCGGCAACAGTAAGGGATTCCCAGTGAATCACCTTTTCCGAGCTACAAGACTGATACCAACTAATTTCAAAAATTTACTAAATGATCCTGCAATTAATTTTTTGTTTTATCTAAAAAAAAATCGGGCTGAAAATTTTAAAATTAATCACTGATATGTGCCCTTTCCTTTAGATATTAGTGACTGTGCCTAGCCGCAGAGAATGACTTCATAAGGCGGTTGTTGCTGTCGATTTCTCCAATGTCGTGGACGTCTGCCTTTTGTGGAACGTCAATTATGGCACCAGCGGAGAGGATAGTGTTGGGATATACGGCCTAAGTCCGGTAGATGCAGGGGAGGCGTTAAAAGATTTCGACGGCGACGATGTTCTCATCAATAGTGGTGTTTCCTATTTTTGGTTGGTCGAGCTAAGTGCTTGGTTGTTGCGACCTATATGGTATGACACCTTTTTTTTTCTATTATTTATTTTAATTTTTTCTGGGATATAAGTTATATATGCCTTTTTTTTTAATATTTTTTTTTTCTTTTGTATTTAATACTCAGCAACTCAGCAACGGTGATCGTGGAGTTCGGGGTGAAGCTCCGCTGCCATTTTTTTATGCTTTCAATTATTTTTTATTTATTTATTTTTTTTTTAATCTTTTGTCCTTCATTTTTAACAATTTCTTTTTATTTTAAAACTATACTCTTCCTTTTTTCTTTTTCTCTTTTTTTTTTGTAATATACATTGACTTTTTTCTTGTCTTTTCTTTTTTTCTTTTTTTTTTAATGGCCAAGGGCCTCTGGTGAACTCAGTAGCAACGGAGAAACTCCAAAGGTTTAGCGAAACGCTTCAACGGCAACAATGTTGACGAATTTGATGGTCAAGGACCTGGATCGAAGAGTGTGGCGCTGTGCAGCGTGAGCGGCCAGAAGATCGACTGCTTTGATACCAAATGAAGTGAACAAAGTTCCTTCTCAAGTTTAATATTCTAGAAGACTTGGAATATAAGAATATCCATGACGATACAAATATTATATTAAAAATGTGTGAGGAATGAATTGATTGATTATTACAAATGAGGCTTGCTTATATACCTAGGCAAGTGCCTCTTCACGAAAGGTCATGTCTCATCAGACATGCCCTTTCAGCCTAATTACTAATTAACTAATTAATCATTATTTATATGATTTTATTCATTACATTTTGCCTATTGAAGAAATCAAATTGCCTTAGCTTCTTAGCTGAGCCAACATTGTGTTGTTCAGCACAAGAGCTTCCTAAGGAGCAAAGCTCAACCTTTCCTTGGTGGACTTCGAGTGCCACCAAAGGAAGGCATTTTCCTTGCCTTGAGACCAGAGGAGTGAGTACCTACATGTTTTGCGCTTTTCTGGATAGATTGGGACGCAGTCCACAGCTTCTACTGCGCAGTGGTTGGAGCCATCTTACTATTGTGGAGTGGAGTTGCTGGAAGATTCACCAGAGGAGCTACAAGAGTGATTGATGACCCATTTCTGGAGTGTAGCAGCAGTAGCAGCCTTAGAGGAGCAACCTTTCCGCAGTTCTCAGTCAATATACACAGAGACTGCGTAAGAACTTCCCTGGACTATGCAGTCATTGGAGGAGGCTCTTTTGTAGGAGTTTCCTTGGAAGGATTTTGGAGCTGAGGAGTTGGGGGATTGATTAGAGGTTTATTTGAGGCAGTTTGTTGGAGTTTTGAAGGAAAGTGATTGACAGTAGCATTTGCAGTAACAGAAATCAAATTTGGAGGAGGGCCAAGCTGCAAAGGGTCAGATTTTGAAGGTTGGAATTAGAGGAAACCGTTTCTGGTTTTTTCTGGGTTCTGGGTAAGGAACACCTTCCCAAATTGCTAGAATTTTCTGAGCAGTTTTAAGTGGGTAAATTATAGGCCGAATTCAGGCAGCGACTCAGTCTTCTAAAGGAGCTTGCTATTGGAGCTGGGGGTTTTCCTTGTACTCATCACTTGGTGCTTGTAGCTTGCCTTGTGCAAGCCCAAGTGCATTTTCTCACAGTATCTTCATATAATAAAATTTGGCTAGTTGATGGAGTTGGTGCATATTTTCTGGTTCTTGTATTAATTTCTAGAAATTTTTGTATTTATATATTTGCATGTCTTTGTTATCATTGTAAATTTTCCATTTGGTGTATTAAACAAGAGAGCTTTAGCCGCAGGCACAGTGTGTTGAGGTCGCAACCAAGGGTTTTTCTGAGCAGATTTGGATCAAGTCATCTTCAATTGCTTGCGCAGTGCTTCCAGACATTAGTCACTCAGTCAGAGAAGTTTGCAATCAGTCTTTGATAGCATCCTGGATTCAGATCTAGGATTTGGTAGTTGACATCACATTGCTTCAATGATCTATTGGATTCGAGTTTCTTGTCATTGTAGATCTTCATATTTGTAGATATGATCTATTCATTTCTGCTGCATATGTATTGGCCTCATTGTACTCTCTGCTGAAATTTTTTTCTGACGATCTATTGAAGAAGAAGATTTGAAAGGGTTTCCCCCTTGTGGGGTTTTTCCTTGGTCTTGGACCAATTTGTTGTCTCTTATGGTTTTGTTGTTGTCTTTTTCATCACTACATGCATTGTTCTATCTTTAGTTACAGTTTATGATTAATTACACTGCTTATAATTGGATTCATTATTTATGAAGAAGTAATCTGGGCTAAAGTAATTGATATAGCGTAGAACAATCTGAAAATTTAACATGGTATCAAAGCTAAGGTGAAGGACAAGCCCAGAAGAAGACAAGCAGTGAAGCTCTCATTATCAGTAAGCAGATCTACTTGCCAAAGTCAAGATGTCTTCCTCGACCTTCAAGGAGCATGAGAAATTGGGTGATGCATCAAACTTTGCTGCATGGAAAGTCAGGTTGGAGATCATAGCTGACAACAACGATGTGCTGGAACACATTCAAGGAAGGATGCATGAGCCTCCAAAAAATGCCTCCGCTTCTATCAAGAACATATACAAGAAAGGTGAGTCCAAAGCAAAGCAGATTATAGTTGATGGTATACAAGATCATTTACTTGCATATGTTGGGAATTTAAGAAAGTCTAAAGATATGTATGACAAGATAGTTGGCATGTATGAAATTAACAATCTAAATGAGATTATCACCTTGAAAGATCAACTCAAGGAAATGAAGATGAACAAAGGTGAAATTGTTCAGTCATACATTATGAGGATCTCTCGTCTTAAAGATCAACTGCAAAGGGTTGGAGAGAATGCGCCCAACAGAAAGTCGGTTGTCATAACTCTTAGAGGTCTCCCACCTGTTTGGGAAACCTTCATTACTATAATCAACAATAACAATGTTCTCCCATCATTTGATGAAATTGTTGGAAAGCTTTCTCAAGAAAATCAAGAATGATAGCAAGAGGTAGAATTCATAAGCATGAAGAGGGAGACCCTACTGCATATATCTCCTATAACAAAAGAGGGAGGTCAAAATGAAGCCCTTCTAGAAGACCTCCTCCTCAAAGCTCAAAAGGAAGGAATGATAGATCATTATCCCATATTGAATGTTATAACTGCCACAATAAAGGTCATTATACATGTGATTGTCCTGAGAAGAGAAAGAGGCCACGATACAACACCAGAAGAAACAACAATGATAAAAGAAGAAGAGACAATCAAAGGAACAACTGCGACAGAAGATATGAAAGGAGAAGAGATTCTTCAAGCGATCATGAAGAAGAACATCCTCCTCAAAAGAAGTCAAGGGCTCCAAGGTATGAAAGTAATGCTGTGAATAAATTGGAAAATATTCTCATTTCTACTCTTACTAGTTCTTCTCCACCGAATTCGTGGGATAGTTGGTTGGTTGACAGTGGGGCCACTCATCACTTCTCTGGATATAAAGAAGTCCTTTCTAATCTGGTAGAGAGGGAAACTAAACTGAAGATCATTCTTAGAGATAACTCCACTCATCCCGTAAAAGGATTTGAATCTGTTAAGTTTCAGTTGAATTCTGGGGAATCAGTATTGTTGCATGATGTTATGTATGTGTCGGGTCTAATGAAGAATTTGATTTATATATCCGCATTAGAAGATAAAGGGATGGGTTGCCTCCATCAATGGAAAGGTATTGACTTGGTCTGTTGATTCACATATGAAAGATGCATCCACATTAGGTCTGAGATTTGAAGGACTCTATAAAGTCACAAAAAGGCCACTTCTAGCATTGGTTCATAACACCAACCATCTAAGTGAATTGTGGCACCGCAGGTTGGCTCATCTACACTATGATGCTCTTCCGAAATTGAAGAAACTGGTCTCAGGTATTCCCAATGTTCAAGCTCATCATGATGGAGTTTGTCAAGGTTGCGCGAGTGAAAAGAAAACAAGGGGATCATTCCCTTCCAATAAGAACAAGACAACTGACATCCCCCATCTCATTCATTCAGATATATGCGGTCTGATGCCTGTGCATTCTATTGGTGGTCATCTCTACTACATCACCTTCATTGATGATTTCTCAAGAAATACATGATCTTACTGCCTCAACCACAATGATGAAGCCTTTGAAAAATTCCAGGAATTCAAAGCTTTGATCGAAAATCAATCAGGGAAAAGAATCAAAGTTTTTAGGTCCGACAATGGAGGAGAATACATGTCAAAAGAATTCATAAAGAAGGGATCAAGAAGGAAACTATTGTGCCTTATTGTTGGAGAGGTAAATCCCCTCTGCGGATAGAGGCAATCCCTACTAACCCAGATCGAGTCTAGCAACAATTAGTCACGCAGTGACGCAAGTCTCTAGTTACAAAAACGACAAAACATAATGAGTTGCCTACCTCAGGTCCTACGCAATGGTCGTCGAAGAAAGGATGACGCTTCCCGTCCTTCGATTTGGCAGATCACGATCCTTCCACTTAACACGCCCGGACAGCTGCACACATGCGAAGAAACACAACAATACACAGCATAGAATCTAAATCTTATAACCATACATCAGTCAGAGAGGATGTAATTCATTGCATCAAAGACAAAGACACATGAATGAAACCATAATCAAAGTCGCTTATCATTAATAATAACAAAGAAAAGATACAACCCATAGCTCTGACGCTAGATCTTCCTTCGGCGGGGCTGACTGCGAAGCACGTCTCAATGAAGCTCGTCGGAATGGGACAAAGCTCACTCTCTTCGGCTTGGCTCTCAAAGGCTGTCTGGCGATAGTCTTCTTGCTACAGATTCAGCTCTTGCTTCTAGGACTACTAGGACTACTAGCTTGCTAAGGGAAAATGGCAAGCTTATATAGATGGTGGAAGGGGAGTTGGGATCCCTACAATTTTGGGATGGGCCCTATCCTCAAGGAAGCTTCCATGATAGGTGGAAAACCACCTCCCATACATGGAGATCCGGAGCCAAACCTCCCAACTCATTTTAGAGACTCATTCAGGAGTTTGTTGGAATCAAACTTCCGCCATTTTTTTTTTTTTTATCCTTATTAAGCTTGGCGTGAGCAAGACACTAGGACAGAGCGCCAGTTGGCGCGCCCTCTTTGGTGGATTTTCCCCATTGGTGCGAGGGCTGAACTGGCTAGTCGCGCCAAGGCCAAAAGATCAGTTTTTAGGGTTTTTCCAAGGAAACTTTCTTCAGAGGAATGATTGTCCTTATCAAGGGGGATGCCATGAAAGTGGTTTCAGGTTATGTCACTGCTCACAGGTCACGGAAAAGGCCCTCCAATGTGCGGGATGGGGAATTGCAGGGACGGTGACAAATTACTGTGTAACAGATGCCCCCTAAAGCATGGGGCCCGAGAGAGAGAGAGGGGTGAAATGCTTTATGAGAACGTGCCCAACTGAAAACACAGCCGTCGGAAAACCTGCATCCAAGTACAACTGATATCTCAAATACATGATATGTGGTATGGGCGCAGCCATCCATAATAGAGTGTACAATAATCAGGATCCAAGGCATGGTTTGTGTGCTGTTACTTAGATTTCCCTCCGAAAGAGCTTCATGGGTCAATATTGGCATTTGGAGAGGCGGAGTGGGAACCTGAGATGAGAAGTGCTCTATATAATTAGACATTGCCCCCAGGCCGGGCATGAACGAGGAACGATGATGTCTGTCGCTCCACGGCAGATCTTCAAGAGACATCGTTTCAACGATAGCTTCATCAGAGGGGAAGACGTCTCTTAAAGGATCGGGCGAATCTGCATCGCCGAGCCAAGGGGATTGAGAATATACATCTAGAGCCATGCTCAAAGGAGCATGTTCAGACGGAGGAGGATCTGATGCAGCGACAATCTCGCAATAATTGATCTCAACTAGAGTCAAAGGCATCGATTCTCCAAAAGAGGTCACCTGTTCAGGCGAAGCGATGATCCAAGGGTCGTCTGACCTAGAGATCATGTTAACTTGAACGGTGTGCGGTGGTGGCGCAGGAAAATACCCATGAGGACAAGGTCCTTGGAAAGACTGGGTCCTACACTGTCGGGGGGATTTGGAATTTGGTCCACGTATGGTACATTGTTCTCGGAGGACAAGGTGAAGAAAGACAACTAATCGACATTGATAATTTTTCCCGCATGAGGAAACTTCAGAAGCCGGAAGAGGGTGGACGGAACGCACAGCATGGTGTGGGTCCAGCTGCGACCAAGAAGAAGATTGTAGTTGAGCTTGGCATCAACCACTTCTACTTCTACGTTGATTGTCTTACCTTGTAATGTGATCGGCAAACTCTCGAGAACACCCAAGGGTTTTGATTCCCTGCCATCAAATGCCTCTAGGGCATTGGGAGATGAAGAGCCGGAGAGCCAATGGCTTTCCAACAGGTAAATGACATAACACAAGTGGAAGCACCTTCGTCCACAACGGCTCTATGAATGTTGAGGCCGTTGATACCGACTTGTATAACGAGAGCGATTTGATGCGGAAGTCGGGGGACAAAATTTTCCAGGTCGAAGGTGAGAAGGCTAGAATCGGCAAGATCAATTCCACCGATTGCGAACAACAGGGCTTTCCGTTGCGATGGGCAACTTTGAAGCACTTCCAACACAGACATTGCAAAAGGCGCCTGTGCCAAATCCTCAACAATGTTGTAGTGTTGAGCGGCACGGGCGTTTGGATTATAGGAAGTTTTTCGAAGAACACCTTTGGAAGGTGGCCTTACAACGGGTTCAGCGTTAGGCTTCTCAATTTATAAGGGACCAGAGACAGGTGGGGGCGGTGGGCCATCAACGACTTCCTTCCCAGCTGCCTGGCGTGATCCAGCATAATCCTTCAAACGAGTAGCAATCGAAACAGGTGCAGCACCATTCATCATAAAAATTTGGGACCCAAATGGTGCAGATGATTAAGGCTGCTCAACCATCTGGGTCTACTGAGATGGGAACGTTTCTTTGAGAACTGCCAGAGTCCCTTTAGAGCCTTTCAGAAGTTGGCTAACCTCGGATCATCGAGGACAATCTTTGGTGTAGTGGTCTCCTTCACAGATCAGGCAAGGGTACTTCGGTTTCTGTTGGGAACCATCGTCAGCACGAGGTTTAGAGGATTCTGGTTTCGGGGCATCGGATTTGGATTTGCCTTTGCCCTTCTTCCTCCCTTTGGAGGTCTTTTCCGCATGATTGGCCTGAACGGCGTTGACCTCCACAGTCTTACCGGAATCCGGAGGGGCGGGAAGAGCAGAATTATTGGAAGAATTCGACTTCTGCTTCCCATTCGAGGACTTCCGAGAAGTCTGAGAAACGAAACCAATAACACCGTCCACCGATGGGGTAGCTGGTGCTTTAGCGGTCCCTGGCCGCGGGGCATCAGTCAAGATATCATACAACGTGCCAAATTGAGAGTACACTAAATCGAGGTATTGGGCACGAGCGATGGCTTGTTCTTCAGTTACACATGCCCCCATAGCAATATCTTGAGCGATCTTGTTAACAAAGGAGGTAGTGAACCAATGAGTTAGAAGCTGATCAGGAATATAAAACTTGATCAGTCGACGACAACGTCACCACTCATGAATATGATCAGATATGTGAGTGGCTTTTTCCTGCTTCAGAGAAGTCAGGAGGTGCGTCCCGGCTTTGTAACAAACTGGTAACTGGAAATGTGTCAGAAAAGCCATAGCAAGAGTATTAAAATCTTGAAAGATACCACGAGGTAGTTCTATATACCACTTAGTAGCAGCACTGGTAAGGGTGCGCTGGAAAAGACGTAGACGAATCATCCACCCAAGAGTTCGAGGAACACCATAGATGGTAGGTCATGACATGAGCTTGGGGGTCCTCTCTAGCTTTACCCTCAAATTTAGGACAGTCACCAAGCACTTTGGTCAGAACCGGAGGCCACTAAGGATTGTGAAGAATCGAATCATTGGTCAATTTAGATACGTCTGGCAATTCCAATGTGGCAAGGAAAGGTAACTGAGGATTAAAAGGCATACTAGGCCCCTGATAAGTACCTGTACCTGTACTCCACCCTGGTTGAGCATAACTTTGCCCCCATTGGTTCTGTCCTGGAGGATTCTGACCATAGGGGGTGTAAGCCGTATAATTAGGTTGATACGGTTGCTGATAACCAGTGTAAGGGGGTTGATAACCAGGGTACTGACCTTGATTATATGTAGGCCCCGTTTGAGCAGTGTATGGATTTGACTACTGAGTATAGGTATAGCCTGGTTGTTGAAGGTAATAACCAGAACCTTGGGGCTAGTTATAAACCAGTCGACACTGACCTTGAAGGTAATAACCGCCTTGGGGTCGGGCGGGCTGCTGGTAAGTGGGGCCCTGCTGAGCCTGATAAGTAGGGCGCACAGGCGGATTCGGCTGCGGCATAGAATAAATCGGCTGTTGAGTAGGGTTGACTAGATGTGCAGGTTGTCCTGGTTGAACAGGTTGACCTGGCTAAGCGGGTTGCCCTGGTTGAACAGGTTGGCCCGGCTGAACAGGTTGTCCCGGTTGAACAGATTGACATGGCTGGTGAAGGACACCAAGCTGCCCCGGCTGAGCAAGTTGGCCTGATGGCGGAATAGGACCTGGTTGTGCCTGATAACCAGGTTGACCTATAACAGGACCATAAGATGGCCCTGGCGGTGCAACATTCGGACCGATGGGAAACTGAGGTTGCTGAGGTTGCACCATAGGTTGGGAAGGGTGGATTTTCCCCCCAGGACCGTACAATGGCCTAGGTTGATACCCCGGTTGGCCTATGGGTCCTTGAGGTTGCCCTGATTGGACCACAGAGTGAGGCTGTAAAGGTTGACCTTGAGGGTTGTAGGACTGCCCTTATGGGCCGTACACTAACCCCTGCTGGCCTGAAGGTTGGCCCTGTAAGGGTTGTCCTTACGGGTCATATAGATAACCAGGCTGGCCCGAAATTTGACCTTGGAAGGGTTGTCCTTGCGGGTTAGAAGGTTGCCCAGCCTGGGCAGATAGAAAACCATGAACATACTGATAAGCCTCTGGAGGAGGAAAACGTAGAGGGTTACCCTGCTCATCGTACTGATATGGAAACACATAGATAGGGGTACCATCTGGTCCATAATGGGAAAAATAAGGATGGTTGGGATCTTGGGAGGACTGTCCAACCTCGGAGTTTGACGGCTGTAAGGACAACCGATACTCCTCGGGATAGATATTCTCCGGAATAGCAGATGCTATGTAGATGTCTTCAAGAAGCGACGAGGCCCTGGTGGACTGAGTAGTGACAACGGGCGTAGATGCAACTACGTAGACGGTAGGCCTAACAGGTACTGATGTGACATGAGGAGACGACGTGAGAGGTGTCGATGGCGACATCCCTAACGAAGGAATAACCGGCCTCGTGGATGGAGTCGATATTCCAATAGAGGCCACAGCGGCCACGATCTGACTTAAGGACCTATATCCCGCTAGAAGCGAAGGACCAGGTGAAGACATGACAGAAGACTCAGGGTTGTTTTCTGGGAAAAGCTGGTAATCTTCACCAGATGTAGCAATTTCCTCATTAGGAGAAGGACTAGGTGAGTCCATATCTGACCCTGCCGCTAGATCTTCTAAAAGACGACGAGGACTAGGAGGTATAATGGCAGCCAAGAAAGGCGATCCCGATGTAAGAGGAGGGAAATATTCCCCTACTCCAAATCCAAACCAAGTGTTGGATAAGGACCAATTGAACTCAACTGTTCCACCAAAGGGAAGCTCAGATATGACCAGTCCCCTGTCGGGAAACTCGAATACAATAGGCTGTTGAGGTTCAGCAAAGGACTGAGAGACCTCCGATGAATCGTCTGTGTAAGGACTACCAGCAGACAAAACTGATGGTTCCGCCACTGTGACAGTAACGAAAAGAGGAAGAGATCAAAACAAAGACACACGAGCTAAAACCAGGGCAAACAATCAAATGGCCGAAAAACAATCTCTAAAAAGGTGTGTGATCATAGGTGATTAATTTTACCACATTGAAACTTGGAAATTTTACCGTTTCATGTTTTAAGAGTCGAGAAACGAGTAAAAGGTGACTCTATCTCTTTCAATTTGGAAACAAGCGTGAAAGGACAAACGCTTGATGATCTTTTCAAATTTAATGAGTCAGAAAAGATCGAAATGACTACTCTGGTAATCTAGGTAGATGGGTGTACCAGATATCGGTGAACTGCAATATACACCTTGGTTAAAAAATGAAAGAGAAATCAACCAAGGACTTGACATACGTGCAGGTAATCTACCCGAATGCTGTGTCCAGTGTATCACGGGTATAAGGCGACAGACTCGGCTTCCTACGGATAAAGGATAGCAACCTAGTGGAGGCTTCATTTATATACGTGATGGTACGGGGAGCACAAGTCCGTACTAGCACTGTCTAAAGCCAAGAGGCGAACGACAGCTACAAGGTTTAACGACACCGGAACATGTCACTAGCCTAGACCTCTAAATATTTCGTTAATGTTTCAATGTTGCCTTAAGGTAAATTGAACAAATTTTAGAGTTAATCTTGAATTATGTTTCAATTTCAGGCCCTACCGAATGTTATGTCTCAAAAATCCTCTAAATGCACACTACATGCCACAATATATCACTTTGTTCGATGAAGAGCTAACTACGGGAAGGTTGAAAGCTTTTCAAACAATAACAAAATGATCAGAAAACATCCACTAATGTCTCTAATGCACACTAATGAAACTAAAAACTTTTCCTTTAGAGTTATATAACACTAATAATGCAGAAAAGCTTTTCAATTTACACTAACTAATCAAAAGCAAAGAGATTTGTTTTTGTATTTTCAATGTTTTAGAGAAAAATGCACCAAACGAAATGAAAAACTAATAAAGGGACCAATTCGAGAAATGATAGCGAAAGAGTAGAAACAAGCAAGTTCACTCGACGCAAAACACACAATTAGAACTCAAACTGATGGAGAAAATCCCTCAAATCGAAGAGGAATCCCAAAAGACTCGTACAAACCATGTGATCCAAGCTCGAAATGAGACAAAGCGAAACTTGAATGAAAAAAAACACAATCACTCAAAAAACACAATGATACAATGAAAACCAACCAAACGAATGCAAGGAAGCGAAAACGAAGCTGACTGAACAAGCGAAAACCAAAAACTCCCACGGGAGGCTCAGCACACAATAGCACCTAGATGCCCTAGGGTTAGAATGTAAAACTGATAGTAGAGGGCAAACAACCGGAGGATAGAGATCAAACACAGTCAACAAGGACTTCAGGGCACTCAGACAGTTGGAAAAACAACACCAAAACCAAAAATCAGACTCGAGGGCTCAAAAACAAGTAAACCCTAGCACCAAACAGGGTTGGCGTGATTGTTTGGCTGTATCTTGCGCCAAAACAGGTTTGGCGTGGGGGCCTAACTAGCAACAAGCGCCAGCTGGCGCAACTGTCAGGCTAAAAAGCGTGCCAATCGAGTTTACTAAAGACAGGAATGAAAAAGAGCAAGAAAAGAGTAGATCAGGTATGGTGGGGCCTGAACAGAGGTTTTATACCAGAAGGAGACAAACCAGAAGAGTGAATCAAGCAAACACAAGCCAAAAACAATCGAAAGAGACAAGACAAACTCCAATCCAGTCCCCAACGGAGTCGCCAGTTTGTTGGAGAAGTAAATCCCCTCTGCGGACAGAGGTGATCCCTACAAGCCCAGATCGGGTCTAGCAACAATCAGTCACGCAGTGACGCAGGTCTCTAGTTACAAAAACGACAAAACATAACGAGTTGCCTACCTTAGGTCCTACGCAATGGTCGTCGAAGAAAGGATGACGCTTCCCGTCCTTCGCTTTGGCATATCACGATCCTTTCGCTTAACACGCTCGAACACCTGCACACATGCGAAGAAACACAACGATACATAGCATAGAATCTAAATCTTGTAACCATACATCAGTCAGAGAGGATGTAATTCATTGCATCAAAGACAAAGACACATGAATGAAACCATAATCAAAGTCGCTTATCATTAATAATAACAAAGAAAAGATACAACCCAAAGCTCTAATGCTGGATCTTCCTTCAGCGGGGCTGACAGCGAAGCACGTCTCAATGAAGCTCGTTGGAAATGGGACAAAGCTCTCTCTCTTTGGCTTGGCTCTCAAAGGCTGTCTGGCGATAGTCTCCTTGCTACGGATTCAGCTCTTGCTTCTAGGACTACTAGGACTACTAGCTTGCTAAGGGAAAATGGCAAGCTTATATAGATGGTGGAAGGGGAGTTGGGATCCCTACAATTGTGGGATGGGCCCTATCCTCAAGGAAGCTTCCATGATAGGTGGAAAACCACCTCCCATACATGGAGATCCGGAGCCAAACCTCCCAACTCATTTTAGAGACTCGTTCAAGAGTTTGTTGGAATCAAACTTCTGCCATTTATTTTTAAAAAACAATCTTTATTAAGCTTGGCACGAGCAAGACACTAGGACAGAGCACCAGTTGGCGCGCCCTCTTTGGTGGATTTTTCCCATTGGCGCAAGGGCTGAACTGGCTAGTCGCACCAAGGCCAAAATATCAATTTTTAGGGTTTTTCCAAGGAAACTTTCTTCGGAGGAATGATTGTCCTTATCAAGGGGGATGCCATGAAAGTGGTTTCAGGTTATGTCACTGCTCACAGGTCACGGAAAAGGCCCTCCAATGTGCGGGATGGGGAATTGCAAGGATGGTGACAAATCACTGTGTAACACTTGTACACCTGAACAAAATGGCTTAGCTGAAAGGAAGAACCGGTCTATATTGGAAGTTGCTCGTTCCATGATTCGTGATCAAAAGGTACCAAAGTTTCTATGGGCTTAAGCCACACATGCTGTTGTATATGTTCAAAATCGAGTGCCTCATCAAGCATTGAAAAAATAGAGTCCCGAAGAAATATTCTCAGGTAACAAACCCGACATTAACCATCTTCGTATATTTGGATGCCCCGTATTCTTTCATGTGTCGAAGGACAAAAGAAACAAGATGGAAGCTATAGGAAGAAAATGTATGTTTATGGGTTATTGTGAAAACTCTAAGGCATACAAAATATATATTCCTGGTCAAAGGCAGGTTGAAATTAGTAGGGATGTAACTTTCGATGAAAATGCAACACTTTGTAAAGCAAGAGACCTTCCTCCGCCTCCTAAGGAAGATAATGATGACAGGGATATTCTAGATGGTCCTTCTATGCCCGAGTCAGATGATATTGATATTCCCATGGAGACTATGGATCCTTTAAATCCACGTCCCAGTGATCCTCCTTCAAAGAAAATACCACTTTGGCTTTGCGACACTCTAAAGGATAGTGAAAGAAGCATTCCCATTCGTAGATCCTTCAGAGAAAGGAAGGAACCATGCAGGTATCGGGGATATGTAGTTGCTATGAGCACTATGATTCAAGTTGAACCATCCTCATTCGAAGAAGCAGTCAAAAAACAAGTTTGGAAAGATGCTATGGCCAAGGAATACAAATCTATTGCGAAAAATTATGTATGGGATGTTGTGCCAAGACAGCATGGGAAGTCTGTTGTGACCTCGAAGTGGCTTTTCAAGATCAAACATGGAATCGATGGCAGCATTGAGAAATGCAAAGCGAGGTTTGTAGCTCGAGGTTTCTCTCAAAAAGAGGGAGAAGATTACGATGACATATTTGCTCGTGGCTCGATACACAACTATTCGTTCGATAGTTGCCCTTGCTATTAGTCAAGGATGGACCCTTCATCAGATGGATGTAAAGACTGCTTTCCTTCATGGCATGTTACAGGAAGACGTGTATGTTGAACAACCACAGGGATTTGAAGTGGAAGATCGCAGAACGCATGTTTGCAGGTTGAAGAAAGCATTGCATGGTTTGAAACAAGCTCCCCGAGCTTGATATACACGCATTAACAACTATCTAATGAAACTGGGTTTCACAAGAAGCAATGTTGATCCCAACCTTTATTTTAAGGTTGTCCAAGGTATGTCATTGATTTTGGCTCTATATGTTGACGATCTATTCATAACAGGAAGTGAACCATTGATGATCAAATGAAAAAGAAAGTTAGCCTCTGAATTCGAGATGAAAGACCTTGGTCTTATGCACTACCTTTTAGGCCTTGAGGTGTGGCAAAGGCCAGGCGAGATCTTTCTCTCACAGGGAAAGTATGTAGTTGTGAAAATTTCAATCCAAAAATATACAATTGCAGTGATAGATTTATTTCTCCTACTTATTACTTCAATAAGTTATTTACAAAAAAATTTCAGTAAATTTCGAAATAAATACTACTGCAACATTCACTAATGTATATGCAAAGAAAGGAGCAGTAAGAAAAATGAGCATAAGAAACAATCACATGTACACACTTATTTTTGGACAATTGTCCCCTGAAAAACCCAATGTGGGAAAATCGGTGCAACATATGAGGGTTTATATTATTCTTCAGCAAATGAATTCTTTACAAGGAATAACTGGCAGATTCGTTTAAAAAACACCCGAGACAAATTCCTCGGTTCCTTCCAAAGATTTCCTAACACCCGCAAGTTCCACTGTCTTCCTCTGCGTCAGTCTGCATGCTTCTCTGCGCAGTCCCTAAGTTGGACTGCGTCACTCTGCATGGGTACACTGCGCTACAGCTCTGTGCTACCATCTGTGACCCTCTGCGTCCCTCTCTCCTCCTTCTCAGTCACTGTTAACTCCCTCTTCTCCTTCTTCTGCAACTCTGCCTTGCATCTCTCCCTCTGAAATCGAATTCTATTCCTTCAGAATCGATCTCCTTCGGGTTACTGAGTGTATGCCCAGCTTCTTTCCAAATGACCCTCAACCCTTCTTTTATAATATTCTCATTGATGAATCAATGGCCCAGATTAGAAGTCTAAACGATGGCTAAGATTAAAACTTGACTTGATCTTCGTTCTATAGAAGATTCACACTCTGTCTTATTAATACCCATTAATTATTTAATTTCCCTAAGTTTGGACTTAGGGTCTCCATTAAAATAATCAATTATTTTAATAAGACATGAACCGAGTGGAATTTCCACAAACAGTTTCTAGGTTCTTCGGAATACTGATGTCCAAGCCTCCTCACAAATTTTGAGACTTGGAACACTTTCCGATGCTACAAAAATCAACACACCCTCTTAGTGAGGAAAGTGTCCTAGCAATATGCCTGCTACATGTTGCTATGCTTTGAAGCATCCTCTGCGTTGTTGATCTGTGGCTGCTGCCCCTCATCTGTTGCGTTGCTGCCCTCTGTACTGCTACTCGTGACACTGCCACTGTCACTGCTTCATTTGTACTGCAACTCCCTCTAAATCCTGATCCTATCCATTCCTGCTACTGAAATAGGTTCTTGATCATCCCCATCTTCTCTCTGAAATAGACAAAATTTGTCTTCCCCAGAGCCTTCGTGAGGATATTTGCCACTTGTTCTCCTGTTGGAGTGTACTACAACTGTACAGCTCCTCGTTGGACACAGTCTCTGATGAAGTGACACCTGATGTCAATGTGCTTCGAACCGATCATGAAACACAGGATTTTCAGAGAGCTTGATGCAACTCTGATTATCACATAGAATACTGGTCGCTTCCATCTTCTCCTTCAGTAACTTCACAAGCATTTTCCGAAGCCATATGGCCTCACACGAAGCTGTGCTAGCTGCCATATATTCTGCCTCTGCTGAGATCAGCGCCACGGATTTCTATTTCCTACTGCACTAGGAGTCATCCCTGATCCAAGACTGAAACAATACCCACTGGTACTTTTCTGATCTACCGGGCTCCCTGCCCAATCTGCTTCGATGAACCCACTCGGCCTGATATCATTGCCACGGGTGTACTTCAATCCAAGCTCGACTGTTCCTTGAAGATATCTGAGAACATGTTTGGCTGTTGCCCAATGAGCCCTCCTTGGTTCCACCATGAACTGACTGAGGGTATTGATAGCATAACAGATGTTTGGCCTAGTGTTTACTAGATACATCAGAGATCCTATGAGCTGCCTATACAATGTAGGATCAACCTCATCATCTTCGAACATGTAGATTTTCTTCCAGTTGGTGATCATTGGAGTAGTCATGGGTCTACAGTCCTCCATCTGAAATCTTTTTAGAATTTCTATAGTATATTTTCCTTGACCAAGCAAGATCTCCCCCTTCTGCTGTCAAACATCCAACCCCAGAAAATAGTGCATTAGCCCTAGATCCTTCATGTCGAATTTTGTAGCTAAATTCTCCTTGCAGGCCTTGATGAGCCTCGATGACCCTGTCATAAATAGATTATCTACATATAGAACCAGTATCAGAGGCTCACTCCCTACCCTTAGATAGTAGAGATTGGGATCTGCGTCACTCTTGACAAACCCATCTTCTGCAAGTAGTTGTCAATTCGACCATACAAGGCTCTAGGGGCTTGCTTTAGTCCATATAAGGCTTTCTTAAGCCTGCACACATGAGACTTCTGTTCAGACGTCTCAAAGCCCTCTGGTTGTTCAATGTATACTTCCTCTTCTATCATCTCATTTTGGAACGCAGTCTTGACATCCATCTAGTGAATCTCCCATCCCATCTGCGCAACAAGGGATATCACGGATCTAATGGAAGTATATCGGGCTACTGGGGCGAAGGTCTCTTCATAATCTATCCCTTCCTTCTGAGCATACCCCTTAGCCACAAACCTGGCTTTAAATTTCTAGATGCTGCCATCTGCAGCGTACTTGATCTCGTAGATCCACCTTGAACCTACAACTGATATATCCTGAGGTCTGGGAACCACCTCCCAAACATCATTCGTCATGATGGAACTGTATTCTTCCACCATCGCATCTACCCATACCTGGTGCTGAGCTGCTTCCCAAAAACTAGAAGGTTCCCTAATTTGTGCAACTAAGGCTTGGTACCTTTGAGGCTGCTTGCGTTGTCTCTTCGCATTTCGGGGAGCTCCGACAAAGTCCTCTATGTCCCTCAGAATTTGTCGTAGTTCCCTGCTCGTTCTACCACCGGTAGTGGGTGGATCTACCTGCTCTCCTTCCTGCAAGTCCTTGGGAGAAGTGTCCCTTGGATCCCCATGCCTTGGAGAGGCA
Organism: Pinus albicaulis; assembly: GCA_034641835.2. Taxonomy (NCBI): domain Eukaryota; kingdom Viridiplantae; phylum Streptophyta; class Pinopsida; order Pinales; family Pinaceae; genus Pinus; species Pinus albicaulis. Next base: position 3,056,507 of record CM076577.1, read on the forward strand.
CTCGTATTACTATCCACAAGTAAGTGTGGTTGGACTCGCAGATCCTCCTCAGAGTGTGTAGCAGAAGGCATCTCTCGGGATTTCCTGAAGGCCCTCCCCTCCATGAATTTCAGATCCCTCAGCACTACAACTTTCCTGCTCTCCGGAATGTAAATGCGGTTAGTCTTTGCATTTTCGCTATGTCCTACCAGATATCCTTTTTCTGCAGTCATATGCAGCTTCTTCCTCTTTTCATCGGGCACGTGACAATATGCCATACTGTCAAAGATCCTAAAGTGACTTACTTCAGGGTTACTACCTGTGAAGACACTTTCTGGAGTGATATCTCCCAATGCGTTGTGAGGAATCGTGTTTTGAACGTAGACAGCTATATTACAAGCTTCAGCCCACAAAATTTGGGGATGTCTTGATCATACAGCATTTCCCTTGCAGCCTCGACAATAGTTCTATTCTTTCTTTCTGCCACACCATTCTGCTCCAGATTATATGGAGTGGTCCACTCTCTTTTGATACCTTCCCTTGTGCAGAGCCCTCTGAAGTCTTTATCATTGTACTCTCCACCATTGTCTGATCGCAACACCTTGATCGGCTTTCCTATCAGGTTTTCTACCAGAGCTTTCAAATCTTTGAAACGACTGAAGACTTCGTCCTTGGTCTTCATAAAGTAGATCCAGGTCTTCCTGTAATGGTCATCAACAAAGGTGACCACTAAGAGCTCTAGTGGACATTGGTCCGCAGATATCCGAGCGTATTAAGTCCAACACACTCTTAGCCCTATTGTTGCTTCTATGATACACTGCCTTGGCATACTTTCCCAATACACACCCTTTGCAGACATCGTCTCGCTTGGTGCTTAGTTTTGGAACTCTCGTGACAGTTTTCTTGAGAATCTTTAACGCTTCATGATGCAAATGCCCCATTCTCCTATGCCATAGTTCATTCAAGTCCCTCTCATCAGTGTTGCCTATTAGTGTCATTGGGGATTCAAGCTGTAACTTGTACAATTTATTGCTACTGACTCTGATTTGTGCTTTCTTCTTCCAACTTGGGTGTTTGACGTATACTTTATTTCTGATGAAGTAAACGTCTTAGCCTTTGTTTGAAGTTGCAACACTGAGAGTAAATTCATCCCCAAACCAGGCACATGCAGTACATTAGTGGCCCAAAGCTTATTTCCAGCTTCTGTTTGAAATACTACGGTACCTCTTCCAATAGGGGTACATTTTGCTTTATTACCCATGGTGATTTTAAAGTTCATCTGCTCTTCTTGGTAGTTTGAGAAACATTCCCCTACTCCCGTCATATGAGCAAAGGCCCCATTATCAATGTCCCAGACTTCAGGAGAAGCAATGCTTGACACACAAGCAAAATCTTCTTCCAATATGGATGCCAAAACAGAAACATCATGATCCATCTGTTCTTCCATGCTTCCCTTCTTCTCTGGAGAACTGCATGAACCCTTCTAAACTGCCATAGCAACATCAGATTTTCTTGCAAGTTCTCTGCTCCTATTACTCATCTCTGGCTCTAATACCATGTGAAAATTTCAATCCAGAAATATACAGTTGCAGTGATAGATTTATTTCTCCTACTTATTACTTCAATAAGTTATTTACAGAAATCTTTCAGTAAATTTCGAAATAAATACTACTACAACATTCACTAATGTATATGCAAAGAAAGGAACAATAAGAAAAATGAGCATAAGAAACAATCACATGTACACACTTATTTTTGGACAATTGTCCCAGGAAAAACCCAATGTGGGAAAACCGGTGCAGCAGATGAGGGTTTATATTATTCTTCAACAAATGAATTCTTTACAAGGAATAACTGGCAGATTCTTTTAGAAAACACCCGAGACAAATTCCTTGGTTCCTTCCCAAGATTTCCTAACACCTGGAAGGTCCATTGTCTTCCTCTGCATCACTTTGTGTGCTTCTCTATGCAGTCCCTACGCTGGACTACATCACTCTGCGTAGGTACACTACGCTGCCTTTTGTGACCCTCTGCGCCCCTCTCTTCTCCCTCTCAGTGACTGCTGACTCCCTCTTCTCCTTTTGCTTCTGCAACTCTACCCTGCAACTCTCCCTCTGAAATCAAATTCTATTCCTTTAGAATCGATCTCCTTCGGGTTACTGAGTGTGTGCCCAACTTCTTTCCAAATGACCCTCAAGCCTTCTTTTATAATCTTCTCATTGATGAATCAATAGCCCAGATTAAAAGTCTAATCAATGGCTAAGATTAAAACTTGACTAGATCTTTGTTCTATGGAAGATTCACACTCTGTCTTATTAATACCCATTAATTATTTAATTTCCCTAAGTTTAGAATTAGGGTCTCAATTAAAATAATTAATTATTTTAATAAGACATGAACCAAGTGGAATTTCCACAAACGGTTTTTGGGTTCTTTGGAACACTGATATCCAAGCCTCCTCACAAAGTTTGAGACTTGGAACACTTTCCGATGCTACAAAAATCAATAGTAGTGAAGCTGCTGGAAAGGTTTGGTATGACCCGAGTGCAAATCCATGACTACTCCGATGGAGATGAATTTCAAGAAGCTGTGTGGAAAGGCAGTTGGACCTGATCTGGAAAATCCATTCGAGTACAGACAACTAATTGGGGCTCTGATGTTCCTTGTAAACACCCATCCAGATATATGTTATGCAGTTAACACATTGATTCAATTCATGACTGAGCCCCTTCATGCGCATTGGATTGTGGCCAAACATATATTGAGATACTTACATGGATCGATCACACTTGGTTTGAGATATTCTGCTGGAATTATTCAACTTCATGGATACAGTGATGTTGATTGGGCAGGAAATGTTTCTGACAGAAAGAGTACATCTGGTTGTTGTTTCAGTCTTGGTTCTGCCATGATATCCTAGATGAGCAGGAAGCAAAATTCGGTAGCATTGAGCACCGCAGAAGCATAATACATTGTTGCTAGCACGGCTAGTTGCAAAGTTGTGTGGAAAAGGAAGCTCTTTGGTGAGCTATTTGGCCAAGTCTTAGATACCACAATGATACACTGTGAAAACAAGAGCGGGATCTATTTAGCAAAGAATCTCGTGTTTCATGACAAGTCCAAGCACATAAAGATTTGATATCACTTTATTTGTGACATGGTGCAAAGACGAGTTGTTAGACTCCACCACATATCGATTGACGAGCAGATAGCATATATTCTCACCAAGGCATTACCGAAAGGAAAGTTCTTGGTTTTCAGAGAACAGCTTCGATTGATGAATGTAGCCCCTCCGGATAAGGGACAACACTGTTCGAGGACATTGAGAAAACTCTTCCTACCCTGCTTAAGCTCTCGGGGTGAGGAATTGATATAGAGGGCTCCTGGGGTTGAGGGATATCTGGACAATAGGGTGCTTCCGTATCTGTTACCCAGGGTTGAGATGCTGCTCCCCTATCTTCATAGGGTCGGAGATGATGCTCCCCTATCTGGTTTATGCATAGCATACCCTAGTTGGCATCATACCCTCAAGCAAGGAGTGTAGGGAATACCACTCCTCGTTTGGCCAACGAGTTGAGAGTGTACTTGGGGTGTACAACCCAAGTCAATCATGATGCAAGTGTTCTACCACATGACTATTGAGAGTCATTGATGGGAAGATCGGTAGGCAACAGGATTGGGTTGAGATTTGCTCCCCTTTTGTGATTCCAGGTTGAGAATGAGCTCTTTGATGAGATTCCATGGTCGGAGATGTGCTCCCCTATATGATGAAAAGATGACATCAGGGGTTTTAGGCTGACACAGAGGTTGAGGAGGGGGAGGTTGGATCTGGGCCTAGGAGGGCTGAAACTTGAAACCCCAGTTGCGAAAAAATTACTTTGCTTCAGATTTGAAATTTGTTGCAAATCCTTCAATGGTTAGCCTTGCAAAAAATTTGGAGACTAGATCTTACCCTCAAGGGCCTAGATCTAGCTCTACTCCATCCATAGTATTAAAAACCGATTGGCATGGACCAGAAACCGGTGAAACCAGTCGGTTCATTAGGCAATCGGGTCGAACCAGGCAAAAAACCCAGTTCAAGGCTGCCTTGGCCAAAAAAATACCAAAAACCAGTCAAACCAGTGGGTTTGGTCATAAACTGGACGATTCATTACCAAATTTGTGGCGAACAGTGACAGACCAACACAGACTCTTTTTGGAAGCTTCCTAGGTGTTTTGGAGGGAAAGTAAGGGTTGTTTCCCTCCAAAAACACCCTCTCCAAGCCTTTAAAAGGAGCTCACCCCCCTCATTTGCCTCACACATCTCATTTGGAGTTTTTGTGAGTTTCATTGGGAGCTTGGAGAGTGTTGAATTTTTGCTAGAGTAGTGGAACAACAGAGATTTTGAGCTAAGTAGTAGCCACCATGCCTCCAAAAGCCAAGGATATTGGATGGACTCATTGTGATATGATTGATGGCAAAATGATCTGCAAATATTGCCAAAAATCTATTGGAGGGGGTATTAACAGGTTCAAGCAACACTTAGCTGGGATACGAGGCCATGTAAAGCCATGTGGAGCACCAAATGAAGTAACAGGGCATATTAGGGCAGAATACCTTCAGAAGTTTGAGAGTCATTGATTATATATTTTGTTGTTGATATGTATTGCACTTGGTGCCATTTTGATATTTTCACCTTTCATTGGTATATATGTGAGCAAACTTTGCATATTTTGTGTCTATTGGTTTGGAATCATGGTTTTAAATCTTAAAAACAATTTATTTCATTAAAAATTAACTATTTCATGTGTTTTTTGAAATCGGTCCATTGAGATCTAACCTGTCCTGGTCTGACCGGTTCCAGTTTGAAACCCGGTTTATTAGGTGGACCGGTCCGGTCACCGTTTTTGGTTTTTAATACTATGATTCCAGCTTTCTCCACTTGATCTCACCTGCAAAAATAAATTTAGAAATACCTAAAACCCCAATATATACAAAAAAAACTCAAAATCCCAATTAGAAAAAACAATTTACAAATTTATTATACAAAATTTACAAATATACAATGCTTCTAAAAGAAATTTTGAGAAATAGATTTCTATGGAGTTTTTCTTTGATAAATGGCTAATAAAACATTTGAAATTATATGCAAACTACAACCTTAGTGAAGTTAGATACACCACAATAAATATCTGAAGTCCAAACAAGGTCTGTTCATGCCCACAGTTTGTGAACTTGGAGCCCAAGGACTGGGGAACCTGCAAACACTATATATTTTCTCAAACAAGCTTGTTAGACATATGGCGAATCAGGTCACCTAAGATAAACCAAGAATCTATCAATAAAATTATCTTATCCCCATCTAATGAAAAACAAACTTTTAAAATATTAAGCTCAATATAGGAAAGTTTGTAGCTAGTACATACCACAAATCAATGAACACTGAACACCATGAATTGCACCCCAAAGTCTTTATTATGATTCAAAAAAACGTTCCCGGTGGGACAGTAGTGTTACATCATCTTTTCTGCAGAAATTTCTTAGCCAAAAACTAGATGGCTTGTGTAATATTCTGAATAGAAATAAACAATAATACAAAGCAACTACAACAAGCAACTACAACAAATAGAGAGACATCATACAAATAATGAAAATATGGAGAAACGCTGAGCCATTTTATTATATAACTGAAAGATAACAATGTTATGTATATTTTATTAATTATTAGTTAGATATAGTTATCTTAGGTTTTATTAAGTGAAACAGCATGATCAAAGATCATGCCTCTTCACCAAGGGACACCATGAGGCTATATTTAAAGCCTCGGTGATTCCCCATTGTAATCATATCTCATATCTCATCTTTTATCAACATAATATATATATTTATCAAGTTTGCCAGAGTTTTTACACTCCATATATATATTTATCAAGTTTACCAGAGTTTTTACACTCCATTGGTATCGGAGCATCGCTCTTCGGGATCTGTGTGATCACCCAGAATTAGAGAATTATAAGAATTCCAAATTGCAGATTTTTCACCCCCCCTCTTTGCCTTCACTCACCAACCTCGATTCCCACACGTAAAAAAATAAATAAATAAAAATTTTTAATCCCTCCTCACTCTTGGCCTTACGTCCCTCACTCCTTTCCCATCGCACAAACATACCCATTCCTCTCGGCCTTTCACACTCAACGCTCTCCCTCACCGTGCACACCTGTTCCCACTCTTCCACCCTTTCCTCACCCTTCGACCCTTCCCTCACCGACTCCCTCACGGCCATACAACCACAGGAAGAGGGAGTGTTTTAAAACAAGAAAACAAAGAAAAACAATTACGGCATAGGCACCTCGTGGACTGTTGTCCCTGACCAAACCGCCGTCGATGCCGCTCTGTTTCATTGGTTGCGTTACACTATTGTAGAGAGACTATCGCCTAAGCCACGACATTGTAGCTACTCTGCAAATTTCCATTGTGCCTGGTCAACTGTTCCTATCGTAACCTCGTCCATCGTCCCCGCAGTAACTCCTCCGCAGTTACTCAATTTTTTTTCCGCCGTCTTCCTTGTAGGTTTACGGGTCAGTGTTCTATTCTCTGTCGTGCCCCACCACAGCCACAAAGTCAGTGTTCTATTCTCTGTCGTGCCCCACCACAGCCGCAGATAAAACAAATGCCAACAAATAAAATACGTTTTTGTAAGTCGTGAAACAGTGTGCCCGTTGGTAAGTTGGTTAGAACAAAAAAATTGATTTTGTTTAAAAAAAAAAAATCTATATATATAATAAATTATATATAATAGATTCAATTTTATAAACATTAAATTAAAATCGATTTCTATACACCATTTTTATACAAATTTTAATTTAAAATTCTTTTATATAAAAATTTATATATATATATATATATATATATATATATATATATATATATATATATATTTAAATTTTTATATAAATTTTAAATTAAAATTAATTTATATATATAAAAAAATAATAATAATAATTAATTAATTAAATATTAATTAATTAATTTATTTTTAAAGAAAAGAAGGAAAAACTGGCAGAAAAATATTCCCCACCTCATACACGTTCAATGTCTTCATCGATGTCAATGGCCGAATTCCAGAAGAAATTGGTGGATCTCGAGAAACAGATCAATAATAATTCCGAAGAATTCGGAAAAAGATTAGTCGATCTTGAAGGTACAGTTGCAGGGCACTCCAACGACATCAAAAAGATTCATGATACGACAAATCGAATAGAAAGACAAATGTGGCTAAATCATCACGAAGCCACAGAAAAGCATAGCGAAGCAATGAACAAGATGACAGAGCATAGCGAAGCAATGAACAATATGACAGAACTCTTCAATAAGCTAAATGATAAGATAGATAAGTTAAGTCAGACACAACTTCCAATATTCCCAAATGTCGAACATAATCAACTAAAAAATTCAGCTAATTCAGATCATCATCATGAATATAACATGTTTGAAAAAGAGCAATTAAATGAGGTTGAATTGGAAATCAGCTCACATGAAGGCTATAGTGTTGAACCACCTAGAAGTAGAGACTCTGAAATCAACCATGAAAGTTATAGAGCTGAGAAACCAAGAGAAGAAAGTGCAACTCAATCCACTTATAAAGCCAGTAATGTAACAACAGAAGTTATTGAAAACTTTTATATAAATGAAAATCCAATGGCAGGAAAAGAAACAATGTTGGTGAAGGAGCCACATAAAGAATTTAACGTGACTGTTATCACAGATGCAACAACAGACATAGTCGTTGAAAATGAAAGAATCCATGAAAATACAGTTTCTTATAAACAGAAAAATGTTTCATCCCCAGAATTGAAAGAAAAATGTGAAGAGATAAACACATTCGAAGCCACTAATACAGTGCCAGAAGCTGTTGAGGCCTTCGATGTTCACGCAGATATGGCTGTTAAGAAGGAAGCGTTTGATGATGAGGAAAAGTTGCATTGAACGATAATTGTTGGTAACTTACCTCTAAATCTAAAGAGAAATCACGAAAAATCACCAGAAGAACAAGGAATAGTTAGGAAACACGAAAAAGTCTTCCAAAACCTGCCAATAAAAATACCTCCTAATAAGGAACATGAACATCCAATAGAAGTCAAGAAAGGACCCGACCCTTTCAATATCAAATCTTGTCGCTATCCACATCACCAACATATGGAGCTCGAGAAGATGCTTCACGATATTTTTAAAATGTGGGAAGCAAGAGCCCACCGCTCAAGAAACCCAGGCGTTCGTCAACATTGTCCATCGTTATGTATGCTTTGAGGACAAAGCATCTTTAAGAGAGGGGCAATGCTATGTATATTTTATTAATTATTAGTTAGATATAGTTATCTTAGGTTTTATTAAGTGAAAGGGCATGATCAAAGATCATGCCTCTTCACCAAGGGACACCATGAGGCTATATTTAAAGCCTCGGTGATTCCCCATTGTAATCATATCTCATATCTCATCTTTTATCAACATAATATATATATTTATCAAGTTTACCAGAGTTTTTACACTCCAAACAATGAGTACAAAGGTGATCAGAATGATGGCACCTTGGCTTGCTCAAGGCAAGCTGGAAATACTCTCAGAAATGCTCAAGGAATGGCTGCTCTGTCATGGACTGCGTAATCTCCAGATGTTGTTGTTGCTGTTGCTGGAGTGCTGCTACTGCTAGAATGGAATGACTCTTTGGGGTTGTTCCCCTGCTCAAAAAAATATGAAACTCTGGAACTGAGCTCTCCTCCAATAACCCGGAAAAACCCAGGAAGGAATCTCGGAATGGATGACCCCGGAATTTGACCTCCCTTGGAGAATAACGCACTCCCAGTGAGTACAATGGCCCTTAATGATAAATCTGCAAATGATGGCCTCCTCTTGCTACAAAATGATGATTGGTGAAGGGTTGATCCCTTCACACTATCCTCGGGCTGAAATCCCTGATATCTCCTCACTTCCGGAACTGCCTCTACCACAAACTGCATAATCCCTCCAAGAGACTGGCTTGTCCAAGCAACTGCATGATCCTAGCTGAAGATGCTATGGCTCTCTCCTGCAAAATGATGGATGGAACTCCTCACCTGAGCGGGCACTCGAAGTCCCCCGAGGCTGAGGTTGGGATCCCTGCTCGGAGACACCCGGTGTGCTGAACAACACTTGAAGACTTCGCTCAACAACAAAAGCGTGCTCAATGTCAAAAGACAGAAATCAGAGATGCATAATAGAATGAGAGAATGAGGAGCCTCTTCCCCTTTTTATGCTTTGAGAGCCTTTCTCTCATCCAGGCCCCACCAAACTGCGTTGGCCCTCTTGGCCCACGCTGTCCCCTCTCAACTGCGATGTCATGGGCCCATGTTGCCCACGTTGCCTCTTCCCTCACGCTGCCACTTCACCCTCATGGAACCCACGCTGTCAAGTAATATTTGCTCAAGTGACTTTAGGGAATAATTATTTCCAAGTGTGGGTTATGTGTCTCATCATCCACTTTATTAACTGACTTTATCATTAGAAAAGCAAAACTGGCCAAAATTAATATTACCAATTAGTTGCTGCTAATTGGGAATATTACAGTCCTCCCCGCCAAAACGTTGCTTCTCCTCAAGCAACTGCAAGGATGGGTGCTGCAAGATTTTATCACTCTCCCAAGTGTCATCCTCATCCAGCAAGTTCCTCCACCTCACCAAGTACTCTCTAATTGTCCTGCTCCATAATTATCTCTCTCTGGTGTCTATGATGGCTTTTGGTTGCAACACCAAATGCCCCTCATCATCTGTAGGTGGAAGCTCCTTTGTTGTAGTCACCTGCTACCCCAGTGCCTTTTTCAGGCATGATACATGGAAGATGTTATGGATCCGGCTACCTGTAGGCAACTCTAACTCATATGCAACCTCCCCAATCCTACGGATCACTCTATAAGGTCCATAGAAGCGGGGCTTGAGCTTCTCGGCCCCCTTCTGCTACAGCGTGGACTGTCGATATGGCTGAAGTTGTAGGTAGACCAAGTCCCCTACATCAAACTGCCTCTCAACCCATCCCCTGTCGGCATACAGCTTCTGCTGGTTCTGAGCTATAGCTAAGTTATCCTTAAGAGCCCGGAGTATATCCTGACTCTCTTGGATCCAGTTCTTGGCCCTGGGGGCCTTGCTAGCACCAAAAATCACGTCAACAATAGTCAAAGCATGGTATCCATACAAAGCATAGAATGAAGACATACCGATGGACATATGAAAAGTGGTGTTGTAGCAGTACTTGTTGGAAATACTGAGAGGGGGGTGAATCAGTATTTCTTTTCAATTGTTAAGTTTTGCCAGTTAGATTCTTCATAATTAAAAACAAAGAGGTGTATAATAATGATTTTATTAAGGATTAATAAGAACTTCAGTCCCTTTTCAAAATAATTGAGTACAATAGATGTGTGAGGGCACCAACCCTTCAATGAATCAGGCACCAACCTGTTTCCAAGCACCAACTTGGACTTTTTAGGGTCCAACCCTATCTTTTTCAAGGCTCCAACCTTGTTTTAGAGGCTCCAACCCTTCAACTTTTTAACAATTAGAGTGTATGAAAGACTTACTTCAACAATTGATAATCTTCTCCACAATATTGCTTCAGATTTTTAATATACTCACTGTCCAAGATCTTCAAGTTCTTCACTTGTATAGGCCTCCAAATTCATCAGGTCTGAATTGCAGGGGTATAAGCCATGGGTCTTCACGAACTCGTCTCTTAAGGAAAAACTATCCGAGCTTAAGAATAAAAGTTTAGAATCTATCCATAACAGCCAAGGATAATCACACAAGTTCAAGCTGCTACAGGCTTGAAAGTGTAGTCTTCCACAAGTCTACAATTCGTTCTAGAATAAACCTCAATGGTTCTGCAGAGGAGTCACCAATTTCCAAAATGATATTCCCACAAGTCTGCAAGGATTCACAATGTTAATTTTATATAAGTCTGCAAATGGTTTTCAAGAAGTCATACAGGTATCTCAAAAATTTTCCACATAAATTTTTAATTCATTTGAGCAGCTTCAGATATATGCATCAATCCTCCTCATTTTTCTCTCCTTTTTTTCAAATGTTTTGCAAATTAGAAGAGATAATTATGCGGGAATAGTTTTGGAATCCACGAATGTTTTTCTTCCTATCACAACTTCTGATCCGACAGATGGCAAAAAAATGAAGTTCGATCTATTCCTGCAATAAAATGGAACCCACAAGAAAGTCTCAATTACAGCCGCAACGGAGAGTCACCACAGTTCCTGGCGTATGCTTCTGAACAAGTTGAAATAGTATTTGATGCCACCGTGAGTGTTTCAACGAATATCAATTTTGTATTTTGTAAGTTCACGAATTGTGAACTTCTTCCTTCACACTGTTTTCTTGCTTCTTTTTTTTTATTCTTATTCAAACTCCTCCATCGGAATGATTTCGCATTATATATATATATATATATATATATATATATATATATATTTATACGCCATTGCAAGTTCTGGAGCCAATCATCGGTGGATGTGTGCGGACAGCAAGAGGTCATCTTCATTGTTAGGCTTATCAATCATAGGGTCTGGCTTCTCCTTCATCAACCTATTGCCATCAATGACAACTTGGATTAACAATCTCCCCCTTTGTCATTGGATGGCAATATTTTTCTTCTCTCCCCCTTTGACATCAATGGCAATGGGGTGCCAAAGTGCTCCCCCTGTCATGCTGCTCCCCCTAACATACTATACCCCTGACATGCTGCTTGATTTAATGTGATGTAAGAGCAATGACCCCCATCTTTTGGCGAAGATACTCAAATGCTTCTCGTGGAAGGGGTTTTGTAAAGATAACAGCAATTTTCTCTTTTGTATTGACGTATTCTAACTTGATATTGTGTTCAGCAACTTGTTCACGGAGAAAGTGGTATTTGATTTGAAATATGTTTGGTCCTTGAGTGCATCACCGGATTTTTTGAAAGACTGATGGTGCTAGTATTGTCACAAAAAATAGTAATTGGTTGCTTAGTTTCTATGTTGGCATCCTTCAAGGCTTCCTTCATCCATAGAATTTGTGTACAACAATCAGCAGCAGCTATATATTTGGCTTCAGCTGTAGAAAGGGATATAGATGATTGCTTTTTGCTGAGCCAGGATACAAGACAATCTCCCATAAAGAATGCATTTCCACTGGTGCTTTTTCGATCATCCACGCTTCCGGCCCAATCAGCATCAGAGTAAGTTGTCACAATAAGAGTTGAACTCTTAGGATACCAAAGACCGAAATCAATCAGTGCCTTTCAAATATCTGAGAATTATCTTCACAACTGCTAGATGGGATTGTTTAGGACTTGACTAAAATCTTGCTACCATTCCTACTGCTTGCATAATATCTGGTCTTGTAGCAGTTAAGTATAGGAGAGCTCCAATTATTGACCTATAAAGAGTTGCATCTATGAGAGGGGTATCATCATCTTTGCTTAATTTACAATCTATGGTCATTGGTGTGCTCATAGGTGCACAATCTTCCATCCCATATCTTTTGAGCATGTCTTTAAGATATTTTGCTTGAGATATAAACATGCCTGCAGAGGTTTGAGATATTTGTAGCCCAAGAAAGTAAGACAACTCACCAATCATTGACATCTCAAATTTTTGGACATATTTAGAGCAAATTCATGGCTCATTTCTTCATTATTGCTAGCAAAGATTTAATCATCAACGTAAACTAGAGTGATTAGAAGTTTTTACTTGTCCATCTTCATGTAGAGATTGCTACCTGCCACTCTCTTTTTGAAACCCTCTTGTTGCAAATAGTGATCCAACTTTGCATACCATGCTCTAGGGGCTTGTTTTAATCCATACAAGGCCTTTTTTAGTTTGCATACAAAGTCTTTTCCTTCAGCAAGATCAAATCCTTCTGGTTGCTCCATGTAAACTTCTTCCTTGAGATCTCCATTCAGGAATGTTGACTTTACATCCATTTGATAAACCTTGAATCCTTTTGAGCAAGTAAATGCTAAAAACATTCTTATGGTTTCCATTCGAGCTACTGGTGCAAAGGTTTCTTCAAAGTCAATTCCTTCGATTTGCGAGTATCCTTTGCAAACAAATCTGGATTTATTTCTGATGATTTGTCCATCTTCATTCATCTTGTTTTTGAATACCCATTTTGTTCCAATTATATTTTTATCTTTTGGGCGAGGTACCAATTCCCAAGTCTCATTTTTTTCGATTTGAGACATTTCTTCTTCCATGGCCTTTATCCAATAAGGATCTTTGCTTGCTTGAGAAAAATTTTCAAGTTCTATTAAAGATAATAGAGCCACATCATCTTTTCTAGGGGTGCTTATCATCCTTCTTCAAGTTTGGATTCCTTCATCTATATTTCCAATGACCTGTTCTTCCGGATGATATCTTTGAACAAACTTGATCTTGGAGGAGGGAGTTTATGAAGATTCATTTTGAGGTTCACTTTGAGGTTCTTCATTCTCCTCTTCTTTTTCAGGTTCTTCTTCTTCACTTTGTTCAAAGAAAGGCTCAACTTCATGATCTTCAATTCCTTTTTCTGGAAGGCCTTCATCAATCTTCACGTCAATGCTTTCCACTATTCTTCGCAGACGATAGTTGTAACATTTGTAAGCTTTGCTCCTAGTAGAGTATCCAAGAAATATTCCTTCGTCAACTCTAGAATCAAATTTACCTGGTGAGTCATCATTTATTTTTATGAAACATTTGCTTCCAAAAACCCTGAAATATTTTACTGAAGCAGGTCTTCCTTTCCATAATTCATAAGGATTCTTTTCATTATTTGGTCTTAGTTGAGTTCGATTTAAGGTATAAACTATGGTGCCAACTACTTCTCTCCAAAATTTTGGTTGCAAATTGGCTGCTAGTAGCATCGTCCTTGCCATTTCTTGAATGGTTCGGTTCCTTCTTTCATCTACTCCATTTTGCTGGAGTGTCCTAGCAGTAGAGAGTTCTCTTTCGATTCCATGCTCTTTACAGAATTCATCAAACTCTTTTGAGGTGAATTCTCCTCCTCTATCCGTTCTAGGACATTTAATCTTAGAATCTTTCTCATTCTCAACGAGAGCCTTAAGATTTTTAAAACATTCAAATGCTTCGGATTTATATTTTATGAAATATATCCACATCATTCTAGTATAGTCATCAACAAATAGAGCAAAGTACCTTTCACCTTGAAGAGTTGGAGTTCTAGTTGGCCCACACAAATTTGCATGAATGATTTCCAAAGGTTTTGTTGTTGAGAACTCCTTAGTTTTGTGGCTAGTTCTAGTTTGCTTTCCATGTTGGCATGGGCCACATACAACTTGATTTGGTTTCCACATTTTTGGATACCTTACTGCATTAATTTTGTTGATGTTGACTAGGTTATCAAAACTTGTATGCCCCAATCGCTTGTGCCATAACCAACTTTCATCTGTTTGACTTAAGTAACATTTATCTTCTTGGATTCTACTGAGTATGTAAACATTATCTGGTGTTCTTACTCCTTTCGCCACAAGTTCTCCCGAGGATGAGTCTCTTATTTCACAGTTTTTTGTACTAAAGACAACATTATGTCCTTGGTCACAAATCTGGCTAACACTTAAGAGAGTGTGTTTGAGCCCTTCTACCAGCAAGGTATTTTGAGCCTTTCCTAGTCCATTGACAAGGGTAGCAGTTCCTTTTCCAGTGATTTTAGCGGATCCACTTCCAAAAGATACATTTCCATTTTTCTTGTTCAATGAGATAAACTTCTTTTGATCACCTGTCATATGTCTTGAGCATCCACTATCCAGGAACCAATGATTTTCTTCACTATGAGCACATAGAGCTAGGCCACATTTATCAGTTTTGAGATTTATGTTTTTAGCTTTCTCCCTTTTGAGAGGACAATTTTGTTCATAATGATCATAATTATCACATAATGAGCAAGATGGATCAAACTTAGCCAAGGGATCAAAGGAATTGTAAGTTTTGATTTGTCCTTGCTCTTTAGGATCATGTAGTTGGTTTGTTTGATTTTTCAATCTTGGTGCTTCATTCTTATGAGCCTTGCAATGTTTAGCTTGATGCCCAAAGTTTTTACAATTGTAACAATGCCCAAGAAAAATAGTTTGATACCTGTTGTAGTATCCATAGCTTGAACCGACATTCTTCCTTGGAGTTGCTCTTTCTTCAATTCTTGGTTTTGAGATGGGACTTTGTTCTTGACGAGATGACTTTTCTTCTTTTGGATGGCAAGAGAGTACATCAGCATAACTTCTAGCATTATTCTTTGTACTTGATGATTCTCCTTTGAAACCAATTCCAGACTTGTCGCGTTGAGGTTTTTGAGTATTAAGAATGTTGTCAAGAGCTAGAGAGCTTTGCCAACTTCTTTTGACTTGCTCTAATTCCTTTCTTACAGATAGTATTTCAGCTTCACGTTTTTCACAGATATCATCCTTCTCTTTTAGCTTAATGTTCAAGAAGTCTTCCCTTCTTTTTGCTTCCTCTCTTTCTATTTTGAGAGAAATTATCTTCTTTTGTATATTCTCATTTTCTTCAATGGCATTCATCAGCAAACTATCCATGTTTCTTTCATCTTCCAATTCTGAGTCATCATCATTTGTAAATGCCATGAATAAAGTTTCTTTGCTTCCAACATAATTACTTTCCTCATTTGATTCATCATCTCTTTCTTTGTGATGATGCATATTTCTGGTTGATTTCTTTTTGATGACTACAAATTCATCTTCATCGGACTCATCTTGTTTGGAGAAGAAGTTCTTCTTATTAAACCCTATCTTTTTGTACATCATCCTTTTAGAGTCCTTTTTATCATCACTATCATGTTTATGGGGACATTTTGCAGCGTAATGACCTATTCTTCCACAATTGAAACAAATAAGAGGGTACTTACCTTTTGGCTTAGATCCCCTTTTTAGTCTTCATACAAATTGAGCTAATTCGTTTTCAGTATCAGATTCATCGTTGTTGCAACTCCATCCTTTTCCTTCTTTTGTACATCTTGAGGCTTTGAAGGTTGCTTCTTTGAAATTTGGACTCCCTTTCCTCATCTCATAGGCAATGAGAATTCCATGGAGTTCATCCATCTTGAGAGTATCTAGATCCTTCATTTCTTCTATGGCACTTACTTTGGAGTCAAATCTATCAGGAAGCGATCTCAGGATTTTTTGAACAATGGTGCTTTCTTCAATATTTTCTCCTAGTCCTCTAAGAGAGTTAACCACTTCAGCTACTCGGAGGAAATATGATGCAATATCTTCTTCATCATCCATTTTCAGACTCTCGAATTGTCTTCTATAGGTTTGAAGCTTTGCCTTCTTGACTTTGGAGTCCCCATCATATAGAGAAACCAACTTATCCCATACTTCTTTGGCTAAGTCACAGTTCATGACTTTCGTAAATTTGGAATCGATAATTCCACTAGTGATGGAATTCAAAGCTTTGGCATTAGCAATGTAGGCTCTTCTTTCATCTTGATCAGTTGGAAGATTGGCGGGAGCTTTGTACCCATCCAGAACAGAGTGCCATACTTTAGGACCAAGAGACATTAGATAGTAGGACATCCTCTTTTTCCAAAAACCAAAATTTGTTCCATCAAAGATAGGTAGTTTCCCTGTCGCTTCCATGTTCTTCATTGTGCCTAAGAATCCTTCTTCCAACTGTTAGGCTGATATTGAAGAAGCTGGCTCTGATACCAATTGTTGGAAATACTGAGAGGGGGGTGAATCAGTATTTCTTTTCAATTGTTAATTTTTGCCAGTTAGATTCTTCACAATTAAAAACAGAGAGGTGTATAATAATGATATTATTAAGGATTAATAAGAACTTCAATCCCTTTTCAAAATAATTGAGTATAATAGATGTGTGAGGGCACCAACCCTTCAATGAATCAGGCACCAACTTGGACTTTTTAGGGTCCAACCCTATCTTTTTCAAGGCTCCAACCTTGTTTTAGAGGCTCCAACCCTATCCTTTTTAAGGCTCCAACCTTGTTTTAGAGGCTCCAACCCTTCAACTTTTTAACAATTAGAGTGTATGAAAGACTTACTTCAACAATTGATAATCTTCTCCACAATACTGCTTCAGATTTTTAATATACTCACTGTCCACGATCTTCAAGTTCTTCACTTGTACAGGCCTCCAAACTCATCAGATCATCAGGTCTAAATTGAAGGGGTATAAGCCACGGGTCTTCACGAACTTGTCTCTTAAGGAAAAACAGTCCGAGCTAAAGAATACAAGTTTAGAATCTGTCCATAATAGCCAAGTATAATCACACAAGTTCAAGCTGCTACAGGTTTGAAAGTGTAGTCTTCCACAAGTCTACAATTCGTTCTAGAATAAACCTCAATGGTTCTGCAGAGGAGTCACCAATTTCCAAAATGATATTCCCACAAGTCTGCAAGGATTCACAATGTTAATTTTATACAGGTCTGCAAATGGTTTTCAAGAAGTCGTACAGGTATCTCAAAAAATTTCCACATAAATTTTTAGGACATATTTCTTCCACAGATTTGAATTAATTCATTTAAGCAGCTTCAGATATATGCATTATTCCTCCTCATTTTTCTCTCCTTTTTTTCAAATGTTTTGCAAATTAGAAGAGATAATTATGCGGGAATAGTTTTGGAATCCACGAATGTTTTTCTTCCTATCAAAACTTTTGATCCGACAGATGGAAAAAAAATGAAGTTCGATCTATTCCTGCAATAAAATGGAACCCGCAAGAAAGTCTCAATTACAGCCGCAAGGGAGAGTCACCACAGTTCTTGGCGTATGCTTCTGAACAGGTTGAAATAGTATTTGATGCCACCGTGAGTGTTTCAGCAAATATCAATTTTTTATTTTGTAAGTTCACGAGTTGTGAACTTCTTCCTTCACGATGTTTTCTTGCTTGTTTTTTTTATTCTTATTGAAACTCCTCCATTGGAATGATTTCGCATTATATATATATATATATATATATATATATATATATATATATATATACGCATTTGCAAGTTTACGTACGCTGATTTCTCTTCAACTTAATGCGGCATCTTCATAATCCAATTTCGACTTCAAAAATCGTTTGATGTTCTAGAGCCAATCATCGGTGGATGTGTGCAGACAACAAGAGGTCATCTTCATTGTTAGGCTTATCAATCATAGGGTCTGGCTTCTCCTTCATCAACCTGTTGCCATCAATGACAACTTGGATTAACAGTACTCTCCCAAATGCAACCAGCGTAGCCACGCCTTCTGCTACCACGTGACATAGTTTCAGAAGTAGCCCTCCAACCACTTGTTCACTATCTCTGTCTGCCCGTCCGTCTGAGGGTGATAACTGGTGCTCGGAGTCAACCCTGTACACACCAAACGGAAAAGCTTCTGCCAAAAGCCGCCCATGAAACGGCTGTCCCGGTCACTCACAATGGTCTTCGGAAGACCATGCAATCTAAAAATATCTCTGAAGAACAACTCTGCTACCTGTGTTGTTGTGTATCGTGTTGATATAGCGAAGAAGTGTGCATACTTTATCAGCCGATCAACGACCACAAAGATGCAATCCTTGCGCTGTATCGTGGGCAACCTAGTGATGAAGTCCATCGAGAGGCTTTCCCATTTCCCCTCTGGAATGGGAAGTGGTTGCAGTAGTCCTACTAGGTGACTCATCTCTCCTTTGTTCTGTTGACACACTTCACACTCCCTGACATGCCAGAGTACATCCTCTTGAGGCCTCTCCAAGAGATCCTCCCCTTGATGGCCCTGTAGGTCTTGGTGAACCCCTGGTGGCCTGATAGTGGTGAGTCATGGGAGGCATGTAGTATCTTCTCCTTGAGCTGATAGCTCCCAATCAAGAAGATCCTGTCCCTGAAGTACATCACCTCATCCATCACCCTATACTTTTCATCTGTGATCTGACCATCCAGTACCTCACGGCAAAACGGTCCTTGGAGTACTCCACCAGTAACTGAGCCCTCCAATCCATGTCTATGCTCATCAGAGACAATGCTGCCGGTCTGCGGGATAGAGCATCGGCCACCACATTGTTCTTCCCTTTGACATACTCAATGCCAAAGTCATATGCCTGGATCTTACTGACCCACTTCTGCTACCTCTCCTACAACTGCTACTGCTCTAGAAAGAACCGGAGGTTGTTGTGGTCAGTCCTCACCCTGAACCTGTTCCCCATCAAGTACTGCCAGAACTTGGCCAGTGCATGCATGATAGCCAACATTTCCTTGTCGTATATGGGATACAACCTCTCATGCGGTAATAGCTTCCTGCTCTCGAAAGCTATGGGGTGGCCCCCCTGCATCAAAATTGCACCTACCCAATCTCCTAAGGCATCACACTCCAAGACAAAGGACTGCGTGAAATCTGACAAAACCAAGACTAGACAACTGCTCATCACCTCCTTGAGCCTATCAAAGGCCCTCTGCGTTGTGTCCGTCCAGTTGAATGCCCCCTTTTTGGTAAGATCTGTGAGGGGCGCAGCAAGTTGGGAAAACCCCTTGATGAACTTCTGGTAGTAGGTGCAGATGCCTACAAACCCCCGGAGCTCAATCACGTTCCTTAGTTCCGGCCAATCCCGAATGGCCCCGATCTTCTCCTCGTGGAATCTCACTCCGTCCACACCAATGATATGCCCCAAATAGAGCATCTCTGTCAGCCCAAATTCGCATTTGGAGTGCTTAGCATAAAAATGTTGCTCCTCCAAAATGCGCAATATAGCCTCAATGTGTTGTAGGTGCTCCTCCCATGTTTGGCTGTATATCAGGATGTCATCGAAGAATACCAGCACAAAGTTCCTCAACTAACCACAGAAGATGTTGTTCATACAGGACTGGAAGGTGGCCGATGCATTGGTTAGCCCGAAGGGCATCACCAAAAACTCACAATGGCTGTAGTGACATCTGAAGGTCGTCTTGGGGACATCCTGGTCCCTCAGTTGGATCTGATGGTAGCCCGACCTCAGATCAATCTTCGAGAAGAACTTCGACCCCCTCAGCTCGTCCATCAGCTCATCAATCCGCGGGATGGTGTATCGGTTCTTCATGGTTTTCTTGTTGAGAGCCCGATAATCGATGCACATCCTCAGTGTGCCACCCTTCTTCTTCACCAGTACAATAGAAGAAGCAAATGGGCTAGTGTTGGGTCGGATGTGTCCCAACGCTAACAGCTCATGAATGGCTCTCTCAATCTCATCCGTGTAGGCTTTGGGGTGCCTATAGGGTGTAGTAATCACGGCCTGAATGCCCTGTTCAAGATCAACAGTGTGCTCAAACCCCCGATCCAGTGGTTTCCCTGGAGGTATATCCCCAAAAATTGTGGCATATCTATCCAAAATCGACTGCACATTTGGGTAAACTACCTGTCCTGTAGCTCCTGTATCTGAAATACGCAACTCCACTGCCCACTCTATATCTCCCTTCCGGAAGTCTGCCTCCATCCGGTGCATTGATAATATCTGCGGAGGATGAGTGTGCATACCTCGGATCATCACATGTTTGCCACTCTTCTTATCCGTGCACTCCATCTCCAGAGTCTCCCAGTCTGTGGTGACCTTTCCCAGCGTGATCAACCATTGCACTCCCAGCACCACATTGGTGTCTGGAATGTCCGTCACAAAGAAATGATCTGTCATAGTGTAAGTCCCCATGGTCACTAACAATGCCGGCACATATCTAGCACACTGCACAGTTCTAGGACTCGGTACCAGTACTGAAAACCCATCAAAGCTCTCTGTCGGTATGCCCCTCCGCTCTACAACTGTGCATCAATAAAGTTGTGGGTGGCTACATTGTCAACTAGCACTGAAACACGCTACCCCTGCACTATGCCCCAGACACGCAGTGTCATACTTGGGAAGCCCTTGCAAGGAAGCAAGGACTCCCCCAGTAGGTGCAAACGCTGTCCCTCCTACTCCTGGTGGTGGAGGTGGTGGATGATCCCCTCTCTGCACTACAACGTTGCCTCCTGCCTCCATCTCCTCATATGCATCTTCTTCCCCGTCACTATCGGAGAAGACCTTTATGTAGTGTGCCTTTCCCACGGCACATCGATGTCCCGGTGCCCATGGCTCCTGGCACGTGAAGCATAGCTTCCTTCGTCTCAAATCTCTCCGGGTATCATCGTCCAAAGGCCCCAGGCCTTAGTTCTCCCTCAGAGGTGGAACCCTTGTGTCCTTCTCCTTCAGCTGAAATGTCGGTCTCTGAGGGAAAGGAGCTTTGGTCTTGAGTAGAGCATCCTGCAAATCCCTGGTCCTCCCAACTGCATCCTATAGTGTAGCAAGCCTCGTGGATCTGACTAATCCACGCAAAGGTTCTGCCAACCCACCAATAAACATATAGATCCTCCTGGCTGAGGACAAATTGGGCACCATCACCGAAAGCCTCAAGAACTCAGAAATGTAGGTTTCCGAGTTCCCGGTCTGCTTGAGCTTGGTTAGCTCAACAAAGTGCTCTTCCGAATCCCTTCGGTCAAACCGCTCCACCAGTCTCCATGTAAACTCTGCATATGATGTCACTGCTAAGTGACCCAGCGTAGCCATCCCGTGGAACCACCAATCGTGGGCCTCTCCCTCAAGGTGCAGTGCTGCTACCTTGATGGCCTCTCCCTCTGCCATTTGATTGAGCTAGAAATAAATATCCAGCTTCTCCACCCAAGCCTTTGCCAAACATTTTAAGGACCCGTCAAATGTTGGCAAGAAAAACCTGCCCACTGTACGTTGTACGTCCCCATCCTGTGTGTATCTACCCTCTCTATTCTAGTTACGGGGTCGACTGTCCTTCTTGAGCGAAACAAAATCATGGAAAGTGAGAGCTTCACCAAACTCTCGCCCATAGGACTGATACTCGACAAAATAATCCCCCATATGAACCGGCTCCGGCTCCTGAGGTGCTCCCGTTCCGGTGCCTGCAGTTAGAAATGTGGGCATCATGGAACGTGGGGGAGTAAGTGACACAACCTGCTGCGCTATGAGTTTCTCCTGCAAATGGTGGGAAGTGCCGAACCCTTCACCGTTGTGAAAACCCCTTGGGGTTTCACACTGTCTTTAGTCTGCGGTAAACTTCTGCCCCATCTCTTCGATCCTCCTCAATAGCTCCTGCACAGACATTAGGAGGAGTTGCTCGAACTCCCTCCCTTCATCTTTCTCCTCTGCCATTAGTTCTTCCTCCTCTGCGTCCACTACTGGAATGCAATCCCCTTCTCCAAAAGTGATCTCAAGTCTTCGCTCTTGGTCCTTGTACTTCCTTCCCCTGTAAGTGATATATGGTTTTCGTGTTGGTATCATAGAATAATCTGCTCCACAGGCTGAGCCAAGTCTATGAGCTCTGATACCACTGTAATATTCTGAATAGAAATAAATAGTAATACAAAATAACATAAACAAGCAACTACAGCAAATAGAGAGACATCATACAAATAACGCAAATATGGAGAAACGCTGAGCCATTTTATTATATAACTGAAAGATAACAATGAGTACAAAGGTGATCAGAATGATGGCACCTTGGCTTGCTCAAGGCAAGCTGGAAATACTCTCAGAAATGCTCAAGGAATGGCTGCTCTGTCATGGACTGCGTAATCTCCAGATGCTACTGTTGTTGCTGCCGGACTGCTGCTACTGCTGGAATGGAATGACTCTTTGGGGTTGTTCCCCTGCTCAAAAAAATATGAAACTCTGGAACTGAGCTCTCCTCCAATAATCCGGAAAAACCCAGGAAGGAATCCCGAAATGGCTGACCCCAGAATTTGACCTCCCTTGGAGAATAACGCACTCCTAGTGAGTATGCTGGCCCTGAATGATAAATCTACAAATGATGGCCTCCTTTTGCTACAAAATGATGATTGGTGAAGGGCTGATCCCTTCACACTATCCTCGCGCTGAAATCCCTGATATTTCCTCACTCCCGGAACAATCTCTACCACAAATTGCGTAATCCCTCCAAGAGACTGTGTTGTCCAAGCAACTACGTGATCCTGGATAAAGATGTTATGGCTTTCTCCTGCAAAATGATGGATGGAACTCCTCACCTAAGCGGGCACTCGAAGTCCCCCGAGGTTGAGGTTGGGATCTCCGCTCGGAGACACCCGGTGTGTTGAACAGCACTTGCAGACTTCGCTCAACAGCAAAAGCGTGCTCAATGTCAAAAGACAGAAATCATAGATGCATAATAGAATGAGAGAATGAGGAGCCTCTTCCCCATTTTGTGCTTTGAAAGCCTTGCTCTCATCCAGGCCCCACCAAACTCCGTTGTCCCTCTTGGCCCACTTTGTCCCCTCTCAACTGCGTTGTAATGGGCCCACACTGCCTCTTCCCTCACGCTGCCACTTCACCCTCATGGACCCCACGCTGTCAAGTAATATTTGCTCAAGTGACTTTAGGGAATAATTATTTCCTAAGTGTGGGTTATGTGTCTCATCACCCACTTTATTAACTGACTTTATCATTATAAAAGAAAAACTGGCCAAAATTAATATTACCAATTAGCTGCCGCTAATTGGGAATATTACAGCTTGAGACTCAAATGACTCTCTATTTATAGGTAAATCCTCCAAGTGGAAAAAAAAATGGCTAGTTGGTTTGATCCTCGTCAAAATAATCTTGGTCGTTGATAAATTCTTGATGATCTTTTAATCTTAGACGTTGAAAATATTTATTTTGAGGAATTTTCGAATTTTTCATTAAATCCATTTTTTACTAGCTCAAAATTAATTATTTTAAGCTAATTTCCTCAAAAATTTGACTTTGACTTAACCACCAAGGTCCAAGGGTCCAATTTTTCTTGAAATTTCCAATATTTCCTTAGTGGGGGATCTCCAAAATTTTATTTTTTTGATAACCACGAATTTTTCCACTTGGAGAATTTAATTTCTCTAAGACATTTAATTTTGACTTTAATTAATTAATTTTTTAGCTTAGGATTAATTTTATTTTGCCAAAAAAATTAATTAATTGACACTTGACGGGTTTAATATTTTTTCCACCCTCTAATATTTTAGCCATGTCTAAGTATGAGGGACCATGCACTAAAATATTTTTTACATAAGATTTTTACAATTCAACTCTCAAAGGGGGAATACTTGTTCGGCCTAGGCCCTCAAATTACACACCCAATTTTGCGACACAATATGATCTAGTAGACCAAGTGATTTGTAATAAAATAATTTAGCCAACTAGCTTAAATTATCTTAAATCACTTTTACATAAGACTCAACTAAAACACTAAGACTCACCTACGACTTTGTCGAAGAATTCCACCCTAGCTTTTGGGTGAGGTTGGAGGGAAAAACTTTGCCGACCATCCATGTTTAGAAACACAAATGAATCAATGAGACAAAAACCTCCTAGGATGAAACTTTCGCCAAAATAGTAAACTTTCGTAAGTTGTTACATACATACACGATCTTACTAGCATCATTTACATTACAAATTTGCAGAATGGGTTTACAATGACTCAATAAATTGACGATAGCTGATGATCCGGTTTTGGTACATCTGCTTCCTTGGAACCTTGACAAAAAGTGTGCAACAGGCATCTAGTTGTAATAATTCTCAAATTGTTGCATAATAAAATAAACCCTCATATGTTGCACCGGTTTTCTCTTCGGGGTATTTTCGGGGACATTTAGTCCAAAATAACAGTGCAATTTTATTGTGTGTGTGTGTGTGCATCTATTTCTCAGTTCCCATTTTATTTCCGCGACGTATTTTAATTGCTGAAGAATTGCAATGTGGTTTATTTGCTATTTGTCATAATAATAATTATAGAAGACAAATAAACTATTAAGTTAGGAGAATATTACTGAGCTGCTACAGTTCAAGGAATTTTCACAATTAGTACGATTATACTGAATTGTTTGATGCAAACAGTTTAGACATTATGCAAACCAGTAAAATGCACACAGTGATGTGCATATATAAAATGTAACTTTGTATTTTTTTTAAAGTGAAATAACGTTACTGTTTTTTTACGAGGAAAAAAAACTACTAAATATATGTAATTAATAGTCGGCCAAATGTTCAAATGATAAATGGAAAATTCAACTGCTACAAACAGAGGGCATTAGAGGTGCAGGGACCAAACAATAGGTGAGGCAATGAACCAAGTTTATTTCCCGTGCCCATTTCAAAGAATGAACCAAGGCTCGTTTTAGAAATAGATTTAACAAAACTAGGGCTACCCAACACAAATCCAGGATAAGTGGAACTAATGGGAGAAATCTATACTTAACCCCCCACGGTTAGAGGCTTTTTAAAGTTGCCACCAGCTCTTTATCTTAAAGTATAGCAAGCATAGCCTACCCTAGCGCTATCTAACGTGTGTTTTTGATAGAGGGCACACATTTTATATGCAAAAAAAGGGCACATGCACAAACCTGAGCAAACTTAAATGGATTTAAACACTTGTTTGGGGTTCGCCAAATTTCAAACCCGAAGGTTCATATTTGGCAAACCCTATGACATGGCCCAGGGGTGATGTCCTTTTCCTACAGGTTAAAATTGTATTGCACTAACAATGTAGCTGAGTACAAAGCATTATTATTGGGCTGGAAGTAGCAAGGGAAATGAAAAATAAGAAACCAATGTATTGCTAAGAACGATGGTATGAAGAGAAATATGAATGCAGTTTGGGATCTAATTGAGTTATCCAATGCTTTCTCCAACAGGACTGCACATAGAGATTTGAATGAACACACTATGTATTAGTTGTAGTAGCAGCAACTCCTCGACCTTGTGATGAAATGTTAAGATCTTTAGACCTGTTGTTCTTGATAATGTAGACAATTGGCAAGTTTTTGAAATTGATGCACAAGTTATTATATTTTTGGCTAACTTTCAAGAATTCTCTTCTTCTCATATTAATTGCCAAGAAGAATCAAGTTTGTCAATCATCTGTTAAAGGAAAACAAACATCCCAAAAGACTCATTCCTGTGGAAAATGTATTTGATCAGAGATGATAAGGCCAGACAATATCAAGTGTCAAGCAAACTAAAGGATAACATTGAGATTAACCTTTGGCCTGAATTGCATCCTAAGTCATCTGCATTGGATAACAATGTAGTGCTGAAGAAAAGAGAGATTGAAGCCTTAATCAGAGAAGATAAAGACATATGTGCATGGATCTATGAAGATCTCAAGGCCTATACGGGGGTCATCATCAACCATACAATTCCTTTGAAAGATGGAGCAAAACACTTTCAACAAAGGCAAAGACACATCAACCCATAGCTTGCACCAATCATTCAAAAGGAGTTATAGAAAATACTCGAGGCTAGAATCATTATTCTAACCAAAAACTCATCTTGGATGGCAAATTTAGTCTGGGTTAGAAAGAAGCCTAGCAAAATAAGATCACGTGTTGATTACAGAGATTTGAACTAGTTGTCCTTCAGAGACAACTACCAACTTCCCAATATGGAACATTTGTTACAGAAGTTTACAGGATCAAGTATGATGCCCATGTTGGATGGCTTTTCAGGTTATTATCAGGTGCTTGTAGCAAAAGAGTTCAAGACAAGATAGCATTCACCACACAATAAGAAACTTACATATATCTCATAATGTCTTTTGAGTTACTTAATGCCAAAGCCAAAAATTCAAACAGCTATGGGCTATCCAATCGAAGAAATAACTGGTAAACATATTGTGCTTTATCAAGATGATCTTTCTAACAGTTCTCTAAAGATAGAAGAGCACGTGTCTATCATCTAAAGCAAGTTTTTGAGAGGTGTAAAAAATATGGAATTTCTCTTAATCCTAAGAAGTCGATTTATGGGTTTGATGACGGAAAAGTTATTGGGGCATATTGTATATAAAGAGGGGGTTAAAATTGATCCAACCAAAGTATAAGGGATACAACAGGTGTCATTACCCACTAATAAGGCAATCCCATCTTTCTTTGTCAAAATTAATTTTATTAGAAGATTTATAATTTTGCTACGACTGTTAAATCCATTTCTAACATGTTAAAGAAGGATTAAGATATCAAATGGACTACTGAAAGTAAAGAAACATTTCAGAAATCGAAGAGGGCAATCTGATGAGCACCAATCTTGGTAAGCCCAAATTATGAAAAGACTTCAGTTTTTCTCTTTTGCATCAAAAGACACTCATACAGGAATTCTGTTGCAGAAAAATAGTCAAAAGTTGGAGCATCCCACAGCATCCATGAGCAAAACCATGAGGAGAGCTGAGTTGGGTTATTCTATCATGGAGAAACATGCATATGCATTGGTGCAATAATAAAAATACTTCAGAAGTTATATCGGCAATTCCACGGTAATTGCATTTTTGCCTCATCCTACAGTAAAGGACATCCACAAGTGCATACGTATTTAATTTGTTTGGAGCAGCAGTTACTGGAGGAGTAATATGCAACCCTTTGTTGGATTAGCTAATTCAAAGGAAGAATATGTTGCTCTAACAACAGCTATTAAAGAAGCTGTCCGATTATTAAGATTATGCAACAGCACCGATATCCAACATGGTAGTTTGGAAATAGCATGTGATAGCCAAATTGTCATTGCAATGACCAAGTCAACTTATGATGCAACAAAGAGGAAGAAAGCCGATGTGAAGTAACACTTGTTGGGAAAATGGAGGACCTAAGGTGTGGTCAAGTTGACAAAGTGCAGATCAAAGAATAATAAAGCTGATGCACTAACAAAGGCAGTCAATGGAGATAAGTGTGTCGTGTGTAAAGATGGGATTGGCATTCCCACTTGTTCAAAGTGACTGCCGCGCGAGAGAATGTTGGAAAAAGCCCAGCAATAGCTTCTGACATTGTAACATGAGGAAATTTCCACCTGTAAAATGGAATGTACATGGAATTGCCAAGTCTGTTCCTTGCTTTTAGGAGCACAAAGCTAATGCCCAAATTTCAAAATTGTATTATTTGCAAAAACCAAAACAATGAATAAAGCGGAGAAGTATTTGTCCCAGGAAATCTGCTTGCCATGTGTGTCCTGTGTGACTGATTGTTGTTGTGCTCTGTATTTTCTATGTTTTTAGATTAACCAGCAAAGTTCTTCACCAGGCAATTCCACTGTCTTCGGTCATGTTTGGCTCAATCACTAGTCTAAAACTATGGGGCAGGAAGCCAGAGAAGACTTTTGGTTTTCATGTTTAAGGTGTTGGACAAGTGTATTCTCTATACATTTTTGAATGTGAATTTGATCTGCCATAACTGTGAGGGTATAAAATTTGGCAGTGGAACTGATGGATATTGCTTATGAAACGATTATATATATATATATATATATATATGTGGAAAAAATCAGCCTGCCTCTTAGCCTTAGAGTTAGAGTGAAATTTGGCACTGGAACTGATGGATGATGGATATTGCGTAGGAAAAGATCAAAAAAATCAATGTCCCTCAGGTTGTTGTAGCAAGTTATATAGATATATATATATATATATATATATATATATATGGAAAAAATTAAAAAAATCAATGTCCCTCAGGTAGTTGTAGCAAGTTAACCCACAAAAAAATCGATATCCCTTAGGTTGTTGTAGCAAGTTATATATATATATATATATATATATATATATATATATAGTTGTAGCAAGTTAACCGACAGATGTCACTTAAAAGTTCAAAAAACCTTTCAAGTCAGTTCATAAATATTCATCAAAACATTATAGTTCCCCATAAATACAGTGACAAATACAGTGACATACCAGCCAATCCACAAATACAATCACATAAAAATGCATAATACTGAAAACCAATACATCAATATTCATCAAACCACTAGTCCCTAGAGGGAATCTTTCTTCCTTGCCAATTACAAACTTTTAAAATCATCAAAGATTGCACCCATGAGATTTGCCATGCAAACTTTTAAAATCATCAAAGATTGCACCCATGAGATT
Organism: Pinus albicaulis; assembly: GCA_034641835.2. NCBI lineage: Eukaryota > Viridiplantae > Streptophyta > Pinopsida > Pinales > Pinaceae > Pinus > Pinus albicaulis. The sequence continues at coordinate 3,085,364 of CM076577.1, forward strand.
TGCCATGGGATGAAATAAACAGCTACAGCAGAAGAAATAAATAGTTTATCATATGTACCCTTGGAACTATATATTTACGCGATAAAAGATATTGAAGTGTACCTCCATTGAACAGGAGCACCAGAAAAAGCAAGTGAGGACATTGTTGAACGATTAATGAGACCTCCACTGCAGCCAAATCCTGCAATCGTTCCCTTTTGATTTTTGCTAGCTGCTGCCACACTGATAAAACTTCTAGTCGTCTTGGCCAAAAAACCATCTATGTCATGGCCAATGCAATTTTGCCACCTAGCAATAAAGAAGATAATGTTAAACCTATTTTTCTCTATTTCTATTTCAGTAATTAATAATAATGCATAGAACTAAAATTTCCATGGGAATTTCTGAGATCAATTAATATAACGCATATGACTAAAATTTTAATCCAAATTTCTGAGTTCCCGAGCATTTTTATGAGTATACATGCGTTACGTTTGAGTTATACAACAATCTCCAATCGGATGAATGAGATAGATGATTTCCTCACACAATGCAATCATTGCAGATGATGTGATGTTCGATAAATGGCTTATCCTGCCGATCTGATTTAATGATATGAACAATGTGCAGAGGTGGAAACGGGGATAATGTCTACTTCAAATACATAAATAAATGATTTTGACAAGTGCAAGTTTAAGTTTAAGTTTATTAGCAGTAAATAGAACTATTTTTGTAAGTATATAAATTGGATAAGAATTCAGGGTATGAATAGTTTTAACCTAACATGTTTTAAAATTTGTATTTAAAAAATGTCATTAAAAGTTCTCTTTAATTCTAAATTAATTTTTGATTATTAAAAATTGAATAGGGTTTTGGAGGGTTGGAATTTAATCTGTTTTTGTAGTATATAAATTCGATAAGAATAGTTTTAACATAACATGTTTTAAAATTTGTATTTAGAAATTTCATTAAAAGTTTGTTTGTTTGTTTGTTTTTTTTTTTTTTTTTATTAAAAATTGAATAGAGTTGTGGAGGGTTGAAAATTGATCTTAAAATCTAATATTTTATTAAAAATTAATAATTATGTAAAATGTATTTTAGTTATTTAATTAATGTTATAGTTATAAAAATTATTAAATAGTCAATTTGATAATCAATTGTTCAAATAATCCATTATAAATTTTCATAGTTGTGTAGGCTATATGAGTAACTTTAGTCCCCAAACTATAACACATGGTGGATTGCAACATGGATTATAGCTTGTTGGTTTGGAGTTTAGACCTAATCTCATTCATGGATATTTAATGAAATTGGTGAAACTTAAAAGTAGTGTTCCACATTATTAAATCTCAATAACAAATCCAAATACAAGCCCAAGAAAGTCATAGGAAATTACAAAGGAATTCAATAATATTGCTTATGTTATGATTGGACAAATTTGTAGTTTTCAATCAAAATCCATAATAGAAATGTATTCCCATCACATGAATAAGATATTGAATACAAGATTGGCATTACTAACTAATTAGTAATATGTAACTTCAAAAATTCTTCGATTCTTTGAATTGTGCTCTGTAATATCATTTTCACATTTGGGATATCTTTGTCAAGTCAGAGATCTATTTGATCGCAAGCTATATTAAGTAGCTTAAAAATAGAGGTTAACATGGATGTATACTAAGGTATTTTTTAAATACAAGATTGAGTTTTTATGATTCCCTCTTCCTAGGTTGTATTAGAACCTACCTTGGGTTACAGAAAAGGTGCATCTCAACTAATACTAAATTCAAGAGTATAAGGGTTCATATATGATGTTTCTCTTTATAGATTTTTCTTTACATTTCCACTAACCAAAGCATATCCATACTTTCTTTTATTAATCGATATGGAAAGAAGGGAGTTGTTTAGCACCAAATCAAAGAGGAAGAATTCGGGCAACAAAGGTTCGGGTGCAAACCAAATGACGCTGCTATGATGGGTGAGGAGAAATTATATCACTTATAAGTTATGACTAATGTAGAAACAAAGCCAATTTTCCCAAACTTTCACTTGAATGTGCATTCAATACCATCTAAGAGTAGAATAGTAATATACTTAATGACAACTATAAGAAGAAATATCAAATTAGGCAATGGGATATTAATTTACAAACATTCAATACTAGGAAATTCAAGAACCATTAACTTGGTTTGCCTTTTAGTGCTTAAATTTGAACCTTGGAGTTTAAATTTCACAATTTATAATGTTTTTTATGGTTTTCTCATAACATGGGCCTTTCACTATTACATCACTAATAGAATTGGAATTACGATTTTTGCAAATGCTCTAGTAGAAGTTAGGGTTTTTATGCATTATAATATCTTGCTCTTACCTATTTAGGTCAAAGCTCTAAAAACTAGGACTTCAAGGAATATAGAAAAATTGTATTTTAGTTGCAAAAAATTTAATAGATATTCCCTGGTATATGGTTTTTCTATTCTTTTTTCTGAGGCATATGTTTTAGGGATTTTGTAGAAATGAAAACGATTTCTTGATAAATAAGTATTTATTTCTATGTAATGTTTTATGTGACATATGTTTGAGTTAACTCTTTGGGTTTCTCGTATTTCTTTTTACATAGGTGGTTATAAGTGTCTCAAAAAAGAAAGATGCAAGTTACAATAGGAGAAATATATGGATGGCCAAAATGAAGGCTTTTAAGACTAGAAATAATTTATAAATTCACAAAGAAACCTATGATACAATTGCATGAAATTTTTGGAAGTTTTTTTATGATGACTTAAATGAACAAACAAATAAAATTGAAGAAAATGCTACTAATAAAACAAAAAATGAAAGTGAAAACAAAAAGAAATTTTCATATGGAATGGCAATACAAGTTTGATTTAACACAATGATCAAATAGCTATGAAAGGTAGTTAATGTGAGGAGTATAATATTAGTGGACTATGGGGTTTAGGGAATGGTTGTACCACATTACAACATGATGCTTATGTTACTTATGAAAAATATATAGTACACAAAGATGATAAGGCAAGATGGATTAGTGCATTGCAGGGAGATGAAGCGATTCCAGATCACATTAGACAAATGGAAGATACCAAGGAGGAAAGAGTGATTTATACAATGAAAATATCACATTTTATCTACTAGGAAGATTTATCTTTATCAAAATGCAAAGACTTTCCAACTTTCTCATAGATGCAAAAACACCACCATAGATACCAAAATCTCAAGTATATTGTTCATACACAAATGTTAAGTTTGAAAATGATTTATATCTTGCATATTAAGACATCTTACATATATTCATATAAAAAATATGTCAAAAGGTCATTTTTTTCTCATTAATGGTTGCTGAAATCACTGGTCAAAGAATAGAGCAATACATGAAGTTATGCAGCTCTTTAGGGTTTTTGATGCGTTGGTTTTTTCAACAGCTTGATGACCAGTTTATGGGGGGACTATGCCCTCGCCCCCTTCTCCTACTCTCGATATAGATGCTTTTAACTTGTTGTTTGTGAATGAGCCAAGGTTTTAGAAGGAAAATCCTTCTCGTTTCATTAAGAAATTAGAGGAAATCTCAAATGTGGTGGTATTTGTGCCTCAGTTAAGAACTTAAGCTTTGAAACTAGATAAGCATGCCTTGGTCAGCTAGTTCATCGGAATTTGGACCTCCTCGTGTTCTATGAAGTTGTGGGTGGGAAAAATTGGAAATCCATGATCAAAGTTTTTACATCTTTGGCCTTCTACGGTAAATGGTTTTTTACTCTCTTCTTTGAAAACAAGGAAAATTGAGACTTGATCTTCAAAAGTGGGTCTTATTTCATGAGGCTCAAGGGTCATATCTAGATCAGGGGAGTCAAAATTTTAGCCCAGAAAGTGATGTTCCGTCTACAAGCCCAATATGGGTGAAACACCCCCTTTTTCCATTGTATTGTTGGAATGGTACCACTTTCAAAAGTATTGGCAATGTCCTTGGAAACTATATCGACCATGTCAAGCCACAAGAGGGGCTTTTCTCCTGCGCCAAGATCTACATTGAAGTGGATCTGGATAAGGGACTCCCAATATCCATAAATCTTAATCTAGATATTTGTTCCACATCCAAGAGGTAGACTACGAATAGTTCCCATTCAAATGCAAAGTATGCCATGAATATGGCCACTTTGTAAGAAGCTACAAAAAGAAAGAGGAGGAGAAACAAAAAAAAGGGAAGGAAGGAGAACAATGACAACAACAAAAGTGGAGAAGAGACCTAGTAAAACAATAAAACAATCAACCAAGGTAACTAGATCATATTGGTAATAAAGGGAAAGGACGAACCTTCCCCAAATAAAAAAATCCTAGAAGAGGAGAAGGAACCAACAAAGGGAATAAAGAGAATAGTAACAACTATGAGGCATTAAATATGGTGAATGAAGAAGGGGAAATACTACAAAATAACCCCTCCTTACAAAATATGGATAAAAAATCGGTATCATGTCCAAATCCAAAAAGAATTGATGAAAATATGTAGTCGTTAGAAGAAGATCCATTGCCAACACAAAAAATCGTGAAGTATACTACAGAGGAGGAATAATTCCTCTCCCCTAAAACACCAGGATGGGGTTGTCTTTTTCAAGTTCGGTAGATGAGAAATTGAAGGTTGACAAGGAAAAAGAACTAGAGAGGCTCCAAAGAAAGGCAGGTCAAAAGACAAACAAAGAAGTGAGATTGGAGAAAATGAAAAAAGATAAGGAAATGGGCACTTGGTCAATTCTATATCCAAAACTCAAAAGATATAGAAACACCAAAAATGGAGGAAAATTTTCCCCTTAACAAGGGGCAACTCCTACAAGCAGTAAGTAATGAAGCTTCTCTCCTATAATTGCAGGGGATTAGGGTCAAACAAGAGAATGGAGGAGGTGAAGTGATTAATCAATAAAAAACGACCTTTAGTTCTCCTGCTCTAGGAGACAAAAATGGGGGATCAAGAGATCCTTAAAAGACAACATAATATTTGGAATTATAGTAGGGAGATTTAAAAATCAATGGTCAAATAAGGCCCTCGTTTATTCTTTAGAGCTAAAGTAAATTACTGAAGAAACATACACTTAATTAAATATGATTATGAAACAAAGAAACTGAGAAAAGAAAAAATGCATGCATACGACACCTTTATTTTGGACGAAAGTCCCTGGAAAAAACCAATGTGGGAAAACCGGTGCAGAAGATCTGAGGGTTTGTTATTATTAAGTAACAGCTTCTGAATACAATCTTTGGATGCCTTGCTAACTATCCAGTACAGAGAAATCTTGGCAGACAAAAATATAGTGAGTTTTACCTCACACTGAAAGTCCCGACTGATCCGGTAGCTGAACTGATGAAACCCCAACACCCTTTATGCAGTAGCTGCATAGGCCTGCATGGGGACCTCTGTGGACTGCATCACCTCCTCTATGGGATCGATCTGCTTCATGGAAATTCTAGTTCCAACCCTCCCAGCTCATAACCCCGATCTCCTAGAAAATATCAGACTATATCTCAAAAACATTGCGCTGCTTCTGCGTGTGCCCTGTGTGGGCCTGTGTCACCCCTTCTGGGTGCTGCGTCACACTCTCTCTGGAGGTTGCATTACTTCCTCTGCTGGTTCTACTGCCTCTCTACTTAGTATTCTTGGTCCCAAAGAAGATCCTCCGATAAAAAGTGTCTCTGCCCCTCTCTGCGCTAAAATCACTTACATCTGATCTTCATCCGAGCACTGCTCTGTCAGAAGAATTTGATCTCTAGATTCACTCAGTGCGTCTTTCCAAATGACCCTCAAGCCTTCCTTTATAGTCTTCTCATTGATACATCAACTTCCGAGATTAGATCTCTAATCAACGGCTAAGATTATAACTTGACTTTATCTTTGCTTTTTCTAGATCATTCTCACTTTGTTTTATTAATACCATTTAATTATTTAATTTCCCTAAGTTTAGACTTAGGGTCTCCTTTAAAATAATTATTTTTACAACAAAACATATTCTGAGTGGAATTTTCACAAACGATTTATGGTTCTTTGGAATACCATTGTCTAAGCCTCTCCAAAAATTTTGAGACTTAGAGCACTTCTGATGCTACCAAAAATAAACATACGTATGCTTCTTGATGTGTTGGGTGAATTGAATAATTTTAACACAAAATTTCAAGAAGAAAATATGGACATTACAAATGTTGGCTTGGCTCTTGAAGAAACTATAGTACATTGTCTAAATGGTTTATGAGAGAAGAAACATTTGTAGAAGGTACAACCTATCTTTCAAAATTTTCAAGTGATTCTCAATATGGATATATTGAAATTAAAGATGAAGTAGTAGTCATAGATAGGCATGAACTACAATACATCTTGTCCGAACCACGGAGATTGATTATACTGGTGCAAAGAAACAAACTATGCATCCTAATATTGAAGGCATGCAAGAGAGTTGTCAACATCTCACATAAGGTTATATAGAGACTTATAGACTCTTTGAATGAAATATTTATATATCTTCATCATTTTAATGTAGAAAAATCATTTAACCCTTGTTATCATCCCTAAAAGTGTCATAGTGAGGAGAAAATTTTGAAGCATTGGGATTTTAAACTTTTTCAACATTTGTAGCATATTATGTTAAATAATGCTGGATTTGTACATTTATTTGATGTTAAATATTGTAAAAGAGAGTTGCACCCTTTTTTTGATTTATTAAATATGGTTTGTGAGGGTTTCTTAATGAAATATGTGTACAAAATCTTTCATAACACAAAAGTATGGCATAAAACTTATTCTCATATGATGAATTACGGAAAACTATAATCACTCTTCCCAAAATTATGTGAATTATTAAAAGGGATTTTATAAACAAAAAATCACCAAAGATATTAGGAAATCAAGACCAAGGTTGGATATACTAGAGAAATTAATGAGAATATATCTAAAAGGACTTGAATTATCTTGAAATGTAGTATGTGTAGTATGGAGAGATACAAAATTAAGAAGATCTCTTAAAATTTAAGAATTGGGAAGTTAGTTTTCTTAATCCTTTGAAATAAGTTGTGTTTCTATTGTAAAATAATTCTTTATATATATATATATATATATATATATATATATATATATATATGGAATATTTTGGGTTATGTTGAGTGCAGGAGAACCAAGATGTTGTTGAGTATGCTGAAATTTTGAATTTGGGAAGAAGTTAAAGTTTCTATTTTCAATCCAACTTATAGATATGTTTTTCGGACTTATGCATTAAGACGTATCTATTGATGAGAGTTTTCTAAATATTTAATGTGCTTGATAAGGTTGGACTTCCATTGAATTATGACAACAATTGAAGAACTTTGATTATAAAAAGTTTGATTAAAAGGAGTCATTTAGATCTAGCCCAAGTGGTTGTATGTTATCCTCCGCATCTAGGTTCCATTCCATTAGTGGCACGTTGACCTCATAATAAGTATATTGTTGTAATGTATTTGATCCCTCGTCCATAAATTGTCATATACTAGAATAGTTGATCACAAAAAAAATATTTAAATAATTGAAATCTATACAATGCAGTTAAATTTTTGTTGGATTTCACATTTTTTAATAGTTAGTTTCTTCTTAAGTGAATGAAATAGCTAAAGTGTGATAAAAAAAATGTAGGTTTTAAACCTACACGGATAATTCATGCAAACATATTCCTTAATAAAACATAAAATATTAAATGAAAAACACACACATTAACACATATATTTATCCCGGAAACCCAAATGGGGAAAACTTGCAATATTTTTCAATATTTTATCTTTATAATGCTGTAATAGAATATGTGTATGTCGTGGCATTCATAAATTCCCAATCCATTAACCCTATATTAAAATACAATTGTAGTTCCTTTAGCTAGATCTACAAAACCATGGGAGAAACCACCATGTGCCAAAAAACTGCTAAAAGCGTAAAACTACTAACATCATATGCAAAAAAAACACCCAATGTTTTAGAGCACTTGTTGTGGAGGTAAATCCCCTTTGCGGACAGAGGCGATCCCACTAGCCCTAGATTGGTTCTAGCAACAATCGAAACACGCAAAGCTATTGATTCCTAGTTACAAAAGATATAATCGCGATAGATCTCTTACCGTGATCCCTTCGCTGCTGTTGTCGAATAAGAAGTGGCGCTTCCGTTCCTAGCTGGACAGGTCACGATCCGTGAGCTTGCTGCATCCAAGTACCTGTGCACATGCAAAGAAGAGAGACAACATGCAACGTAATATTTCACACTTTATAACTATCGATCAGTCAAAGAGGAACGAATGAAATTGCATTATATAATGGACAAACACAATCATGGAACCAATAACAGAGTCATGTATATTAAGATATGTTACAATCGGTGCTCTGACGTCGTGATCTTCCTTCGACAGGATTCCAGCGGGACGTGTCTCACAAAGCTCGTCAGGGATTTGACAAAACTCTCTCTCTCTCACAGGGTTCTCCTTAGCTCTACTCTTGATTGTCACTCAGCTATAATTTCCTTCCCAAAAGTTCAGCTAGCTAGCAAATAGAGAGGGCAGGCTTTTATAGAGGGAGGAAGAAAATTTGGGATCCCTATAATCATGGGATAGAGTCCTATCTCTTAGGAAGGTTCCATGAGAGTTGGAAAACCACTTCCTAATCAAGGAGATCCGGAGCCAAACAACCCAAACTCTTTTTGATGACTCGTTTTGAAGTTGTTCGAATCAAACTTCCGCCTTCTATTGTTAAAAAACATTCCTTAATAGGCTTGGCGCAGGCACAACACAGGGACAGAGCGCTAGTTGGCGCGCCCACTAGTGTGTATTTTCCCCATTGGCGTGAGGGATGAACTTGCTACTCACGCTAATGCCAAAACATGGGTTTTTAGGGTTTTTTAGAGGAAATGTTCTTGAGGAGAATTCTTGCCCTTATGCAGAAGGATACCATCAAGGTGTTTTCAAGACATTTTACTGTCCATAGGTCACGGGAATAGTCCTCCAATGTACGGGACGAGGGATTGCAGGGACAGTGACAAAATGTTGTGTAACAGATGCCCCCTAAAGCATGAGGTCTAAGAGAGAAGGAGGGGTAAAATGCTTTATGATAAAGCATTCAACTAAAAACACTGCCATCGGAATACCTACGAATACAAATACAACTGATATCTCTGATACATGATATGTGGTATGGGCATAGCCATCCATAATAAAGCGTAAAAAAACCGAGATCCAAGGTATGGACGCAGCCATCCAGTAAAATAAGGATCAATAATTAGACTCAGGTATGGGTGCAACCATTCAATCAAAAGAGTCATGTAATAAGTCATAATAATCCACAAAGAACCTGCAGCCTGGATTTCATCAGACAAAATCTAGGGTCTTGCGCTCTATCTCGATCTGAACAAAGTACAAGTTCGAGCATGCGAATATATGAGCTGAAGTCGAACATGCAAGAACATCGTCTAATTACCAGCCAATGATGAAATTTGTTAACAGATGCGAGAGAAACCACCAATAATGACGATGGCTCTCAAGGTACAAGAGGTACAACCACGGAATGTGATCAGTGAGTTGGCGTCGAACATTTGCAGAATCATCCGATCGAAGGCCAATAATGAAAACCTTGTGTCGAATGCGAAGAACCCGCCATTGAGGCATGCAGGCTCCAAGGCACCTGAAGGGAGTATCTAGATCAGCTTCCTGGATAATGAGCTGAAGTCGACAGGAAGTGACCTTGATCGAAGGTGGGCCATAATGTTTCCCACATCATCGACACGAGACAGAGGGATATAATGTTTGTGAATCAAGACCAACAGAGAATCAGAGGGAGGTTGAAAACTGCAGAGGCCAACTTCTCTTGAACATATCAGCGACACGACACTGGATTTGGCAGTATTTGACATCAAGGGATTTGAGGTCATGGTGATGTGGCAAAGAGTAGATGAGCAGTCAAAAGAGATTACCCAAACCCATGAAGGCAAGCAGATAACGAGATGAGATGTCCCCAGCCCAACACGAATGCAGACAAGTGCCATGTTCAAGAGCGGCATACTAGTGACACGACTATAATATTGGTTCCATTTCCCCCCACCATTTCTGGCGAGTACCCCAATTATTTTCGAAAACAATCTTGAAGGGGATAGCATATGCTTGCGATGTAAGTTTGTCCTTCGGACAAATCCAACCTAGTACATTTTACGAGCCCTAGGAAGGAGGAACTCGAGTAACGCCATTACGATAGAATCCGATGTCATCAGTTTTTAACGAGTTTGACAAAGGAAGAACTCAGGATCTTTTCATATTTAAAGAGTTTGAAAAGACAGTGAAAAAGAAAACTCCAACAGTCCCTTTTCGTAGGTAGTCCCACAGATCCGAAAAGGTAGAAAACTATGTCTGAGAGAACCTCGTAGTAGCGATAGGCTAGGGTATTCCTTTTTCGTAAATAATATATCCTAGCACGAAAAAGGGGTAAACGTATACTAGGTAGATGTCGTTTCGCAGCCAATTTAACGAGCTCAAAACGACAAGCAACTCCGCAATCTTTTCAGTTTTAGAGAATCAGAAAAGAGCTGAAAGGTAACTCCAATAGTGACTTTTTTGTTCTTTTACCGAGTCTGAAAAAGTATAAAATACAACTCGTCTCTTCATCAAAATCACATGAAAAACCTGTTGCTACACAAAAAGACGCGTGTAAAACATATTTGACGAAAATAATGTAAAAATATATTGAAAAACATGTTAAAAAACTCATTTAGGACTTGAAAAAGCTATAAAATACCAACAGTGGTAAAAAATATTTACTTTTCACTTTTTACCTCTTTGCAAAGCAACAGTGACCCTTTTGTGCTTCGATCTTTAGGTGACGAGTGCGGCCAATCCAGTGGACCAAATCGACTTCTGTCCGGTTCAGGTAAGAGCCGACCTCTTTGTCCATCTTTTAAGTTACATTTTACTGTATTTAATTATTGTTTGAGGTCATTTAGGGAAGGATTTTCAAATTTTAGGGCTTTGCGGTTGGTGTGGGTTCCAAGCACGGACCCGCGCCAATCCGCTCTGTTTTACACAGAGGTTGCGCCAAAGGCGCAACACAAAATCTGGCTACAATTTCTTAAAAAACAACCAATGAAATGTGATTTTGAATACCCAAGGAGGTTTATAACATTCCTATGTTTGATTGATGCAGGTATCCAACAAAAAGGATGGTTATTGAATGGAAAGAGAGGGAGCATAGCGAAGAGGATGAAATGGCAATGGGAAATGAGCATTGTATGAATGCTCTTCGAAATTGTGGGCTGAAAAAATTCTTTCTAACGCCATGTCTCCGGGCTCAGCATTTGGGATGAGGATGAGGAGAAATTTAAACTTTGAGGCTAGGAACTTGAGCTCGAAGTATCAGATGTATACTTCATCACTGGACTTTCACGGAGGGGTCCAGTCCTTATTCTGACCGGTACCATACCTTCAGGAGAAAACATGGAAATGGTCATGAACAGGGTGTGCCCAGGGGCACGCAAAGGAACAAGGAGTGGGAAAATAGACATTCAGACTGTCCCCGATCTAGCACTGAAAGTAGTGCTACACACCATTGAGCGGGTTGCGGTATCGCAGGCACCGCACGAGGCCACAAAGATGCAGCTACTTCTTGCATCGAAGTGTATGAACGCAACTATCTTTGACTAGGCCACGTCTGTGACCATGAACATTAAACGACAACTCATAAAATGCAAGAAGACCAAACTGAAATAGTTTGGATATGGGTCGATTCTGGTGTCGTTCTTCCTGGAACGATTACCTATTTTTCAGTGTCAGGGGGCCATAGTCCCAGATCCACCACTGAGAGAGCCACAAATGGCTCGATGGGCGGCATTGATGCCCAGGGTAGGGACGACCAGTAGATGTCCTAGCAGCCCAAGTTCTTTTACTAGCTCTGATGACAATTGATCGCCGTGGAGGACTGGCCCTATGTGGGCACCGATTTTACTGGGGACCCAGACCTTCTGGTCCCAGAGGGAGAGGACTGGGACGAGGAGCTTGGTAAGACTCTTTTTAATTTTATGAGTTTTATGATTTTTTGGTATACATGCATGTCCTAACACCTAATCCTATATGTATGAATATGTTGGCCCAAAGAGGCCCGTCAAAATGTCACCAATAGCGAGGAGGACCCCTCTCACTCATGACCCTCAAGGTGAGGGTGGCGAGGGGGAAGAGCTCGTACAAAACCTGGAGGGGATTGCTCGCAGAGTTTCGGATTATGCTCGTTTAGCTGATGTTCCCCTAGCTTATCAAAGGCACACCGTAGGGTGCCGAGTCATCTCCACCGCTTACTGAGGCGGTTGGTGCAGGCAGTGATGTGCTACCACGAGCACAATGCCGATTAGTCACCTAGGCTTTCTATTTGAATATTTTTGAGAGACGTGTCGTCTTCGGATGTAATTGAAACAAACATGTATATTTTTGGTTTTATATGATGCACACGTTGCAAACAATTGACATATATATATATATATATACATACATCTATTTTCTACATGGATCTTGCTTACATATGATGATGTTTTTACAAATTGTGTAAATGTCTATCTAATACCATGTTGGCTACTGCATCTGTTAGTGTATTCATTCGTCTTGGTATATGATGATATGTGATGTAATTGGAATTTATTTCAAGTAAACGAATATGTAGATACAGTCTCAAAATGCATGGGTTTCTAACTGAATAATGACCATTGAGTTGAAGCTGTGAGTCCAGATGTACAAGTAACACATGAATGCCAAGGTTAACAACCTCATTTAATAATTCCAAAACGGCACTATATTTCGCGACATTATTTGTAGCAGGCCCTAGATAAACACCTTGTAAATTAACCAACTCACCAGTAGGGTTGTAAATTACCCAGGCTGCCGAAGACAGGTTCCTGGTACTGCGGGAGGCACCATCCGCGAAACCGACATAAGGGGTATTAGACATATGCACAATCAGGAAGACCCAATAAGCAGAAAAACGCTTACAAAGCACATCACACCACACATGCACAGAAATGAAAAAATTACCTATGTACATATACTATGCAAGAATGGTTCAGGCATAATATTTCTTCAGGTACAACCCATTTCTAGGCTACGCCAAAGGAATACCTTCATAATCGATCAACTCATAAGCCCCATTTTTCAATACACATTTAACGATATAGGGCCCATGCCACATAGGTTGGAATTTGCCTGCCCCAAGCTTGTGATGGGCTTGATCATACAAGAGGACGAGGTCCCCTTCGATAAGAGCGCGGAGAAACTGTTTGATCGAAATGAGCTTTAACCTGCTTTTTCTGTGCTTCGATAACCAAAGCAGCCAAGTGGCGAGTTTTGTCCAATCTCTCATGATATAGGAGACGTTCTTCCTCCAGTGAAGTATCAGGCAGTAATTCCATAGCCAATTTTAGTGAAGGGATCTCACATTCAACCGGAAGAGTAGCTTCTAGACCATACACCAACTGAAATGGTGTGAATCCAATTTCACTCTTCACTGACGTTCGGTAGGCCCAAAGAGCTGAAAACAACTGGAGATGCCAACACGATTTTATGTATACCAATTGTTCGTTGAAGAATTGTGACAAGAACCTTGTTCACGACTTCAACCTAGCCATTTTCCTGAGGGTAATATGGCATTGAGCTGTCATGATGCAAGCCCAACTTAGATGTCAACTTTGCCATCATGTAGTCCTGAAAATAAGAGCCATGATCAGTGACGATGGCTTGAGGAACGCCGAAACGAGTGATCACATGCTTGAAAATGAACTGTGCATCTATCTTACCGTCTGCAGCCAGTGTAGGCATTGCTTTGGCCCACTTGGTGAAATAATCTATGGCAATGATGATATAAGCATGCTTCCCGGCCGATTGAGGGTTACACGTCATAAAATAAATGCCCCATTTGGCAAAAGGGCCCACGGTAATGACAGGATGTAATGGGAGAGGCAACGCACACATCTTGCATTGGAAGATCTGGCATGCATGACACTTTCATATTGCAACAATACAGTCTTTAAATATAGATGGACAGAAATAGCCCACATGAAGGATATTTTGTGTGGTATTATAACCGGACATGTGACTACCACAGGCACCACTGTGACAGTCATTCAGAACTTTATCAGCCTCTTCTAAGGTCAAACACCGACGAAGTACGTAATCGACTCCAACACAATATAGGGTATCTGCGACAATGCGATATGGTTGCGACTGATGTCGAACGTGGCGTCGAGCATCCTTCGTTAACTCAAAATGGAAGGTAGATGTCTGGAGGTACACGATGATATCACCGTACCATGGGTCAAGAGTGTTGATTAAGAAGAGAGTTTCGTCCAAGATATGATCCTCGAATTGAGACAGAACAAAGTCGATAGGGAGAGAACAAATGAGATCAGCAAAAATCAGTGATTTCTTAGATTTGGCAGTAGTGAACTCCAAATCAAACTCTTGGAGGATCACAATCCACTTTGAGTACTTGCCCCCCAGCAATTGTCGAGACAAAATGTAAGTCATGGGGTTGTAGTCGGAAATCACGGTTACTATGTGTAACAGGATGTAATGGTGAAACCGCTGAATGGCCTGGACCACGGCCAGCGCCAACTTCTCGACATGTGCATAACACGTTTTAGTGTCGAGGAGGTTCTGAGACAGGTAATAAATCACATGTTCATTACTGTCATCATCATCCTGCACCAGAACCATGGCAATTGTACTGACTGCGGCAGCCAAATAGAGGGTAAAGTCGCGATGATAATTCGGAGGACGTATTAATGGAGCATTGACAAGCAACATCTTAGGGTTATCGAAAGATTGCTGAGCAATCTCGTCCCAACAGAAAGGGACGTCCTGTTTTAGAAGTCGCGTGAACCCTTTGGCTACCTCCGCATAGTTCGGGATAAAACGATGTAAGAAATTCACTTTCCCTTGAAGACTCTAAAGTTGATGTAACGAGTATGGTGAGGGGAGATTAACAATAGCCTCAACCTTAAGAGGGTCAAGGTGAATTCCGTCCTTAGAGACAATGAACCCTAAAAGTCGACTAGAGTCGACGCAGAAGACGCACTTGTGAGGATTAAGCCTGATGTTGTAACGTCTACAACGGAGAAAAATTTGGCGGAGATGTTCCGAATGGTCTTTGTGTAGAGTTGAATGAGCCAGAAGGTCATCCAGGTACGACTGAACAACATTACGTATGTCATGAAAGGCGTAAGACATGGCACGCTGGAAGGTAGCCCCAGCGTTTTTCAAGCCGAAAGGGAGTTTCTTATAGGCAAATGTTCCCCACGGATAGATAAAAGCGGTCTTATGTTGATCGGATGGGAGGATATTGATTTGATTATAACCTGAAAAGCCGTCCATAAGGGAAAATATCGCACTCCCTGCACAATCGTCAATGATCTGATCGATAAAAGGGGTGGGATAGTTGTCCTTAGGGAAAGCCCGATTGATATCTCGATAATCAACATAGACTCGAATTGTGCCCTGATTCTTATCCACAGGGACAATGTTGGAAACCCACTATGTTAGAGGGATCAGATATATGAAACTCGCTTTAAGAAGTTTCTCAACTTCATCTTTTATAGCAGCAGCTTTCCAAGGATGTACTGGACGCAGACGCTGGCGCACGGGCTTCGCACCGGGATAGATGGGAATTTTGTGCATGATGATACTGGGATCAATTCCAGGCATCTCTTCGTAAGACCACGTGAAAACATCACGGAATTCGCGGAAGATACTAGTGTACACTTGAATCTCATTGGGAGAACATGTGACTCCCACGTGGATGTTCTCGACAACCCCCGGTTTAACGGAGATGTCGATAGGCATCGTTTGGGTAATATTACTCAGATTTCCCTTTGAGAAAACTTTGTGAGTCAATATTGGCGTTTGGAGTGGTGGAGAGGGAACTTGAGATTGAAAATGCTCAAGACAATTAGACTTTGCCCCCAGGATAGGCATAAACGAGGAACAATGATGCCCATCACTCCACGGTAGATATTCGAGAGACATAGTCTCCACGATAGCTTCATCAGACGGGAAAAATTCTCTCAAAGGATCGGGCGAATCTACATCGTCGAGCCAAGGGGATTGAGAATAAACATCAAGAGCCATGCTCAAAGGAGCATCATCAGCAGGAGGAGGATCCGATGTGGCAATGATCTCACAATAATTGATTTCAACCGGGGTCTGAGGCATCGATTCTCCAAAAGAAGCAACCTGTTCAGGAGAAGGGATGATCCATGGGTCATCTGACTTAGAGATCATATTGACTTGAACGGTATTAGGTGGTGGAAAGGGAAAAATACCCATGAGAGTGGGATCTTTGAAAAGACCCGGCCCTATTCTGTCAGGGGGATTGGGAATTTGGTCCACGTATGGCACGTTGTTCTTGGAAGATGAGGTAAAGAATGACAACTGATCAACAATAATAATTTTTCCTCATGTGGAAACTTCAGAAGTCAAAAGAGGGTGGACGGAACGCACACCATAGTGTGAGTCCAACTGCGACTGAGTAGAAGATTATAGTTGATTTTTGCATCAACGACTTCCACTTGAACATTGATAGTCTTTCCTTGCAATGTAATCGGTAAGCTAGCGAGAACACCCAAGGGTTTTGACTCCCTTCAATCAAATGCCTCGAGGGAATTGGGTGACGAATTGAGGGCTGGAGAGCCAATAGCCTTCCAGCAAGAAGATGACATGACGCAGGTAGATGCACCTTCGTCCGCCACGACCCTATGGATGTTGAGACTGTTAATACCGACTTGTATAACAAGCACGATCTGGTGCAGAAGTCGGGGGACGAATTTCTCTAAATCGAAAGTGAGAAGACTAGAATCGGTAGGATCGATACCGCCGATCACAGATAACAATGCTTTCCGTTGAGACGGAAAACTCTGGAGGAATTCTAACTTGGAATCACGGACGGAGCCTATGCTAAATCCTCAACAATACTGTAATGTTGAGCAACACAGGCATTAGGATTATAGGAAGACTTCCGGAGAACACCTTTAGAAGGTGGCCGTATGACGGGTTCAACACTGGGCTTCTCAATTTCAAGGGGACCAGAGGTAGGTGGGGGAGGAGGACCATCAACGATCTCCTTCCCAGCTGCCTGACGTGATCCAGCATAATATTTCGACCGAGTAGCGATGGAAACGGGTGTAGAACCATTCATCATGAAAACTTGAGAGTCGAACGACGCAGATGGTGCAGATTGATCGACCATCTGGGTCTACTGAGATGGGAAAGGTTCTTTAAGGACTGCCAGAGTTCCCTTAGCACCTTTTAGTAGTTGGCTAACCTCAGATCGTCGAGGACAATCTTTAGTGTAGTGATCCTCTTCACAAATCAGGCAGGGATACTTCAGTTTTCGCTGCGAACCATCATCAGCACGGGGTTTAGGCGATTCCGGTTTTGGGGCATCGCATTTGCCCTTGCATTTGCCCTTATTTTTCCATTTGGAGGTCTTATCCGCAGGATTTGCCTGAACGAAGTTGACCTCCACGATTTTACCAGAATCTGGGGAAGCCGGAGGCGCAGAATTGTTGGAAGAATTCGATTTCTGCTTCCCATTGGAAGATTTGCATGAAGTCTGAGAGATGGAACCAATAACACCATCTACCGATGGAGTAGCTGGCGCTTTAGAGGTCCCTGGTTGCGGGGCATCATTCAAGATGTCGTATAACATGCCCGATTGAGAGTACACTAAATCTAGGTACTGGGCGCGAGAAATGGCCTGTTCCTCGGTTACACATGACCCCATAGCAATGTCCTGTCCAATCTTATTGACAAAGGAGGTAGTGAACCAGTAAGTCATAAGCTGATCAGGAATGTCAAACTTGATCAGACGATGACGACGCCTCCATTCGTGAATGTGATCTGAAATATGAGTAGCTTTGTCCTGTTTCAGAGATGTCAGGAGGGGCATCCCAGCTTCGTAACGAACCGGTAACTGGAAATGCGTCAGGATCACCATAGCTAGAGTATTAAAATCTTGAAAAATACCACGGGATAGTTCTATGTACCATTTAGCAACAGCGCCGGTGAGAGTGCGCTAGAAAAGACGCAGACGAACGAAGTCATCTACCCAAGAATTCGAAGAACACCATAAGTGGTATGTCATGACGTGTGCTTGGGGGTCTTCTCCAGATTTTCCCTCAAACTTAGGACAATCACAGGCACCTTCGTCGGAACCGGAGGCCGATATGGATTATGAAGAATTGGATCATTGGTCAATTTGGACACATCCGATAACTCCAACGTGGCAAGAAAAGGTAATTGAGGGTTAAAAGGCATGCCAGGTCCTTGATAAGGACTTGTACCTATATTCCATCCTGGTTGAGCATAAATCTGCCCCCATTGGTTTTTTCCTAGAGGATTCTGACCATAGGGGGTATAAGTCAGATAATTGGGTTGATATGGCGGCTGAAAAGCAGGATACGGGGGTTGATAACCAGGATATTGATTCTGAGTATACATAGGTCCCGATTGAGCAATGTAAGGATTTGTTGTGGAGTATAACTATAGGTTGGCTGTTGAGGGTAATAACCAGAACCTTAAGGCGGGTTGTAAACCATTCGACACTGGCCTTGAGGGTAATAACCACCTTGGGGTCGAACGGGTTGCTGATAAGTGGGGCCCTGCTAAGTCAAATAAGTCGGGCGCACAGGTGGATTCTACTGTGGCATAGAATAAATCGGCAGCTGAGCAGGGTTAACAGGTTGTGCAGGTTGTCCTGGTTGAACAGGTTGACTTGGCTTATGAGGGACACCAGGTTTCCTCGGTTGAGCAGGTTGGCTTGATGGCGAAAGTGGGCCAGGTTGTGCCTGATAACTAGGTTGACCTGGGACAGGACCATAGGATGGCCCTGGCTATGCAAAATTTTGACCAATTGGAAAATGAGGCTGCTGAGGTTGCACCAATGGTTGAGAAGGATAGGTCTTTCCCCCAGGACCGTATGACGGTCTAGGTTGATACACCATTTTCCCTACCGGTCCTTGAGGTTGCCCTGGTTGGACCACAGGGTGAGGCTATAGAGGTTGACCTTGAGGGTTGTAAGACTGCCCTTGCGGGCCGTAAAATAATCCCTGCTGGACCGAAGGTTGTCCCTCTAACTCTTTCCCTTGCGGATCATATGCATACCTTGGCTGGGCTGAAGGTTTTCCCTGGAAGGGTTGTCCTTGTGGGCCAGAAGCATATCCTTGCTGAAACAAAGGTTGTCCCTGAAAGGGTTGTCCTTTTTGGTTAGAAGGTTGCACAGGCAGGGTAGGTATAAAACCGTTAATACACTGATAAGCCTCAGGAGCCGGAAAAATAATGGGGTTACCGTGCTCATCATATTGAAATGGAAATGAATAGATCGGGGTACCATCTACTCCATAATGAGAAAATTAAGGATGATTAAGATCTTGAGATGAATGATCAACCTGGGAGATTGGCGGCTGTAAAGTCATCTGATACTCTTCGGGAGAAAGGTTCTCATGAATGGCAGAAGCTATATAAATGTCTTCAGGAACTAATGAGGTCCTAGTTGACTGAGTGGTGACAATAGGCGTAGATGCAGCCACGCAGACAGTAGGTCTAGCAGGTACCGATGTGACAAAAGGAGATGTCGTGAGAGGTGTCGATGGCGACATCCCTAACGAGGGAATGGTCGGTTCCATGGATGGAGTCGATATTCCCATAGAGGCAATAGCGGCCATGACCTGACTTAAAGACCTATATCCAGCTGGGAGCGATGGAACAGGTGAAGACAGAATAGAAGGTTCAGGGATGTCTTCGGGAAAAATATGGTAGTCTTCACTAGAAGAAGGAATTCCCTCACTAGGAATAGGACTGGATGATTCCATATCTAACCCTGTCGTAAGATCTTCTAAAAGATGACGGGGACTAGGAGGTATGACAACAGCCAAAAATGGTGATCCTGATGTAAGAGGAGGGAAGCGTTCCCTGACTCCAAATCCAAATGAAGCATTGGACAAGGGCCAATTGAACTCAACTGGTCCTCCAAAGGGAAGCTCAGATATTACTGGTCACCCAAAGGGAAGCTCGGATACAACGGGATACTGATGCTCAACAGAGGATTGAGAGACTTCTGATGAATCGTCTGTATAAGGACTACTAGTAGACAAAACTGATGGTTTTGCCACTTTGACTATAGCAAAAATAGGAAGAGATCAAAAACAAAGACACACGGGAAAAAACCAAGGAAAACAAAAACAGGCCAAAAAATCAATCTCTAAATGGGCGTGTGATCATAGGTGATTAATTTTACCACATTGAAACTGGAAACTTTATTGTTTCATGTTTTAAGAGTCTAGAAATGAGTAAAAGATGACTCTATCACTTTCAGTTTGGAAACAAGTGTGAAAGGACAATCACTTGATGATCTTTTCAAATTTAGGGAGTCAGTAAAGATCAAAATGACTACTCTGGTAATCTAGGTAAATGGGTGTACCAAATATTTGTGAACTGCCATATACACCTTGGTAAAAATGAAAGAGAAATCAACCAGGGACTTAACGTACATGCAGGTAATCTCTCTGTGTTAGGTCCCTATATCACTAGTATAGCCCCTTATTATTGTTAGTGTAAACCCCTTATTGTTATTATTGTACCCTTGTAACCCCCATTTTGTTATTATTGTGCCCTTAAATTATTATTGTTAGGTCAGCTAGGATTACATTGTGGCCCACTAGGATTACATTATGGCCCCATGGACTCCCATATATAGAAAGGAGGTTTTGTAAATTGTATCATCCAAGAATTGTTCATTTATGTAATGTATTGGAGGTTTCCCCCTCGAAGACGAGACTCGCAGGTGCAACAAGTCTCTCGTTGAGAGAGGGTACCCGCGTCGAAGGCGCGGGAGGCATACCTATGCCCGCCGTGACAAAGTACAAAAGAATAGTGCATCCAAGAACAAGGGACCGAACCATAAAGTACAGCTGGCATAATCAAGGGCCAGATAAAAATACAATGAAGAGTCTCACATACATGCCGTGCCTGGGATAACAGCCAGGACTAGTACAATAATATCTGAGTACATGAGATAAATACAACCCAAATGCCCCCTGTAAATGGGGAAGGGCTCACAAAATCTGACTGATACATGCAAATCATAGAGGTGCTGCAAGTGGCTCAGGCCAACATCATCAAAAGCTGGAGCGGCATCAAAGGCTGCAATGAAGAGGTCATCCGGGCATGTGGGGGGCTACCTGCAGGGCCACCCCCTCATGAGGGCTGAGACATCTCACACACGCCCGGGAATCATCAAGAGATGCTGCTGGGTCACTGGACTGTCCAGTATACGAATCTCGATCATGCTGAAAGGAGCTGGAGAAGCAATCAAGTCAAAGGGAAGTGAGAGATCCCCCTGCCTGATCCGAGGCACCGAACAAGAGTGGAAGCTGGAACCAAGGTACACCGCCCTCTAGACCTTGCTTATGGAATGAATGTGCTGATGTCGACAGAAGGAGGTCCGCCATAGGTGAGGCAATGAGAGATCCTCAACTAAGGCACGAGAGAAAACAATAGAGCGACAGACAGACTGACACTAATGACGATAGTGGAAATGGGAATGGGAAGGACTGAGTAGCGAATGGACGACCTCCCTTGTTAGAGCATAAAGAGCATGGATGACATGGCAGCCACTGACACAAGATCATGGGGGATAGGGGACAGTGAGACTGAAGGTCAAAATGTGCGACACAAGAGAGAGACCAAGCAATGATGGGTGGAGGGCTATAGTGGGGTGCCAAGGGATGTGGTATAGACTCCATGGATGCAATGATGACTCAACTTGGATGCTCTAAACAAGGGCGACTCGATGGTGCTGCCACACAGTAAGGGCCCTAATGGGGGACCATGGAAGCATGAGTACAAGATGGGAACTCATGACAAAAATCGACACGAACATGGACAAGTAAGGGAGCAATATGGTGCCCCAAGTACAAGTGGCGTAAGTGAGGAAATTCGATTTTAAGGAGGTGAGTTGGCCCCTCGTGGACAAAATGGGTCCGGGGAAGGAGAAAAAAGAAAGAACAAATGCTGGCTATCTAAAAGGAAATAAAACATGCATTTCAGAAGGGAAATGCTAAGGGTAATATTTCTTAAGATAGAGTGCGTTGCGAGGACTAGGAAGGGGATGGCCTTCGAAATCCTCTAAGAGGTATGCCCCTTTACCGAGCGCCTTACTGATGATGTAAGGGTCTAGCCATAATGAGTTGAACTTCCCATGCCCAAGGACATCCTGAGCCTGGTCATATACTAGAACAAGGTCGCCTTCGTGAAAGGTACGAGGCTGGACTTTTCGGTCATACTGAGCTTTGGTGCGTTTTTTGGCCGCTTCCATGGTTTGCAAGGCAACACGGCGGTCTTCAGAGGCGCGCTCAGGCATGATAAGTCATTGTTCTAGCGGTGAGGTGTCAGGGAGAAGTTCAACGGCTAGTTGTAGAGAAGGAATTTCACATTCGATTGGTAAGACAACCTCCTCTCCAAAAACGAGGTGAGGAGGGTTATGGTTGGGGGGCAGAAGTGCCCCCAAGCATGGTGTGGTCATGCCAAAATGTATTTAGAAAAATGGGAATCTAAACACATGTTAATGATGTGGTGTGCCATTTGTTCTGGTTATGGTTATGCAGTTTGAGAAAGGAAATGGAGGATTACCAATCTCTTTTGGTACTGCATATAGGGATCAAATGGACTTTAAGTTTCCGAATTGGCATACCTGGTGTCACTATCCCAAAAGGAGGATTTGGAGATAATGAACCGATGCTCTCGTAGAAAAGCTATAGGTTGGTCAACAATAATGTCTAAGAGACTGGGTTGCTGATGTAAGATGAGGGAACGATAAGGGGTATCGTCCCGAGAGTGATCTGAAGTGATATGGGACTCTAGAGGTTCTTCTAAATGTGGAATAATACTGGGTCTAAAGTCAACACGACCAGATACACTAGGAGAGTGGGGGAGAATGGCTTCTCTTGGTCTCTCAAATGTGGGTGCCCCCTTACCCAAACATTGGGTTTCGATGTAATGGCCACAAGGTGGATGTGGTGTGAACGCATGGGTTCGATGTAAGGGGGAATAGATGAAGTCAGGGGTGGAAATTTCTTCCATAATGTCGTCATCGTGATAGAAGATGGGGTGACTGGTGGAAGAAGAACCACCTGACGTGGTGAAGCAGCCTGAATCATCATCATGAGAAGAGAGGTTCACATGCGCATCGTCACAAGGGGTGACCGAAGAGTAAGTAGATAAAGGATCTACCGATGTTGAGCCCAAGATGATCGCTGAAGAAAGGTCAAGCGAAACAACAGGGGAGGATTCAGATGGAATGGTCCCCGAGGGTCTCATGGATGATGATAGGTAGAAAATGTTGGACGAAGGCTCCGTCATCTCGACATCAGGAGGGGGAATGTCAATGGGAGCAGTCATATCTGGTAGTTCTGCTGAAGCAGAATGCACAAATATGGGAGAGGTGTACTCATTGCGCTTGGCCTCGAATTGGTGGACCGCGGCAATAGAGGTGCGGAAGTCCTCGAGGCGGGGACAAATATGGGTGTGATGGCCATGGAGATCACACAAAGCACGGGGGTGGTTAGTGTGAATAGTCTTGGGTTTCTTGGCCGCGGTTGTGGAAGGAACAGAGGCTTCTGGGACCGCGGACTCAGGGAACGTGACATTAACCATGGGCTTTAGAGGAAGTAATTCAGGACAGGTATGGGAGGCGTGACCGACAACATCACACAAAGCACCCTGGATGGTATGCTTTGGAGGCTGAGGAGGAGCAGGGTTTGTCGGGGCAGCCTTGTCCTTTGATGCCCCCTTACGAGCTTTGCCCTTCTTACCCGAAGCGGTCGCAACAGGAGGTGGTTCCTGTTGAAGTGACTGAGGCACTGATGCAACGGGAGAAGCCATGGGGACCGGTTGAACCGCGGTCAAAGCGATATAAGGTTTGGGTTGACCAGGCAAGGTGGGGGCTGGAGGATCAAGGTACCAAACGGGAATCCCAAGTGTCAAGTTAGGAAGAGAGAGAGTGGCCATGACTGGTACCGTGTACACTCCTGGTGGGGGAGCTAGGAACGGTATCTGACCAGAGGGGGCATGGCCAGGTGGGATGGCTCCTAAATGGCTAAGGCCTGGAGGAACCGTGCCAGGGGGATAAAGGGGCTCATGACTACCAACTGCAGGTGAAGGGCTAAGAGAAGGTTGCCGAGGGCAAGGTTGCTGACTAGCCGAAGAAGGTTGCTTGAGAGCAGCCCGAGACGATTGCATCATGCAAACATTCGATGAGCTGGGGTCAGAGATAGGAGGAGGGGGGAGACTAGGAAAAGTTCCAAGCAGGGAGGAATCCTTGTAAACGCCGGGGGAGACACTGGTCAAGGAGTCGACGGTTTGCTTGTTTGCTACAGAAGAGATGGTCGTCTCAGGTGAGGTCTGAGATTTTGGCTCATGATATGTCAACTGGTCAATGGTGACTATCTTCCCATTATGGGGGAAAGACATCTTGCGAAAGACCGCGGATGGGAAAGCAGACATAGCATAGGTGTAGCTTCGCCCCAAAAGAATGTTGTAGTCTAGTGGGGCGTCAATGACTTCGACGTCAACGCAAACAGTCTTACCGGCGAGTGTGATAGGGCAATTACGGAACAAGCCAATGGGTTGGGAGGCATGACCGTCCCACGCTCTAAGGGTGATCGTGGAAGGGGCTAGCTCAGGGGATCCGAGTTGCTTCCAAACCGAAGCGGACATCACGTAGGTGGATGCCCCCTCGTCAATGATACACCGGGAAACGATGGCGTTTCGTATTTTGACTGAGATTTGGAAGGCGACGGAAGGAGGGAGGGGAGGGTGGTCCGATTGGGTGGCGTCGAAAACAATCATCTGGTCGTCAACAGGATCTACAGCGCCCACGGCAGATAGTAGAGCCTTCTTTTGGGAAGGGCATGACTGGAGGAGTTCCAGTGTGGAAATGACAGCAGGGGACTGCGCCAAATCATCTACTATGCTATACGACTGAGCGGCTCGACCGGAAGCAGCATTTCGGCGTAATGGTCCCTTGGGAATCTTTGGATGAACCTCAAATTTGGGTTGAGGGATGTGTAAGGGGCCATTGGATGTCGAAAGAGGCTCTGCAGAACCTGAAGAGGGGGGCTCGGGAGCAGACTGAGCAGGAGGCT
Source organism: Pinus albicaulis (assembly GCA_034641835.2). Lineage (NCBI taxonomy): Eukaryota > Viridiplantae > Streptophyta > Pinopsida > Pinales > Pinaceae > Pinus > Pinus albicaulis. Next base: position 3,110,562 of record CM076577.1, read on the forward strand.
TGGGGTACTGGCGAGACCGAGTTTGAAGGTTAAGGTCGACTGTTAGAGGCGGATCAGAGTTCATCATGAGGATCTGGTAATTGGAGGAACCAGAAGGGGAAGGTGGAGTGGCCACCTGTCCGTCAGGTGGTTGGGTAGCCATGAATCCCTGCTGTGCATCCACCTGCGCTTGAGGGGGCGGGGAGTGCTGTTGCAGGGGTTGAGAAGGCAAGGGAGGCGAAAGTGCCTATGCTGGAGGAGTTGGCGCGCCAGGCTGTGGATAAGGGTAATGGTTAGGTTGGGCAACATTGAGGTAAGCAGGAGGTTGGGCAAAAGGATGAGGCATGCCGTATCCTGGATGCATGCTACCGGGAGGGGGAGAAGTGCAGGAAGTGGTGCCCCCTCCCCCAGGAAAACCATAGCTTATGTGAGGTTGAGCGGATGGATGAGAGATGGGTCCAATGATACTGTTGGCGGCATGGGGTGCCCCCGGTGTATGGGCATCATTGGGTGTGGGAAGATCAGGTAGGACAGTAGGATCATAACCTGTCTGAGCGTAGATCAGGTCATACTTAACGCCATTTGGAGGGCATCTTCTTCGGTTTGAGGAAAATGGGATGCGACATCTTTCCCGATAGGGGACAAGAGAGATCTAAGGAACCAGTCCATGTAGACACGGTCTTCGAAGGGAGGAGATTGGCATAAGCTCCGTCGTCTTCGCCATTCCTGGACATGGGTAGCAAGGCGGGTTGAAGAGGTTTGCTTGAAGGAAGTCAAAAGTTCGATACCAGTGTCATAACGAAGGGGAAGCTGGAAGTAAGATAAAAAAGCCCGGGCAAGAGTTGCAAAGGTGGTATGGGAGGAAGTGGGCTGGTCAACATACCACTTAGAAGCTTCGCCCGTAAGCGTGCGTTGGAACAGTCTAAGACGAACAGAGTCATCGATAATGGAGGTAGATGAACACCACATGTGGAAAGATCGAACATGATTTGAAGGATCTTCTCCAGCACGACCTTCAAACTTTGGGATGTCGGAAGGGAGCTTTGTCGGCATAGCGGGCCAACTAGCGTCATGATGTATAGGGTCGTTTATCAACCGGTCCAACTCGGGGAGGCTGAGGCCTGCCAAGAAGGGGAGCACGGGTGAAGCCGAGGTAGTTCCTGTGGTGGTTCTGCTAGTAGTAGTCCCGGCATTAGGGCCGGGATTCCCGCTAGTGTTAGGCCTTGGACCTGACATAGTGGAGGTGACAGGGGGGAGAACTAGAAGGAAAAGAAGAACCCAAAGAATCAGAGAAGGACTGGCTCGACGACGGTGGGACGGAGCAGGTCGATCGACCGGAGACTGAGGGTGAAGGCCAAGGAGGCTCCGGGAAAGGTGCCTTGGGGGCGCAATGATGACAGGAAGAAGGAAACCGACAGGGGCAGAAAGAGACAGAATCAATTCAGGTCAAGGGCAGAAAAGGTGCAGTGACAATTGATTTTAGAGTCTTTGCCAGGCGGTGTTAACCAGGCGCTTCTTCACTTAGGGTCAGTGTGTGGCGTGCGTTAATTTTAATTTTTAAACCCTTTCCGTTTTGAGAGCAAGAAAAAAATGTGCTGCGTAGCTGAAAATAAACCTACAGAGAACAGAATAAAATGCTGAAATAATAGAAAAATAACAGCTAATTGTGCATCTATCTAACCCAAGAAGGTGGGTCTCTCAAAACCATGCTGAAAAGAAAGGGAAAAACTATGTAAAACACACACAAAAAGAGCTCAACAGATCTAGGGTCGAAAGGGACAGGGATCTGGAGGATAAAGCTGCAGGAAAGAGGTGCAGATCACAGCCAAGAGACAGAGGCAAGGTGGCTGGAAAAAGGAAGGAAATCAGCAAAAACCAGAGGGGGCAAGGCGGAGGCCTTCAAAGGAGGTCCAAACAAAACGACAAGAGGTGATTTGAAAGGAAAAGAGGCTAATTTCAATGGATCTGAAAGGGAGGTAACAGATCTGGAAAAGAGGGGGCTGAAGCTCTGAAAAACCGACGGCTGAAACAGCTAAAACTCTTCCACAAAAAGTGGAGGGTACTAAAGCCCTAAGGGGCTGGGTTCCCACTTAGATGAGTAAAAAAAGATCAGATCTTGGTCAAGGCGGGCTGAGACAGAGGCTGGAAAACCCTGGCAGAGGCTGCAGCAGAACCCAGAAAAATTACAGAAAAAATGCTGAAAAAAAGGGCAGGTCGCAGGTTCTGACCTGATCTGAGTTGAGGTCGCAGGAAACAGGCCAAAAGGTGCGTCCAGGTCGCAAGTTTTGGGCCAAAAGGTGCGACCCCCCCGTTCCGGCTGTTTCGGCGGCAGATTTTCTGAAAAATTGCCGTCTCAGGTGCGGCTGGTGTCGCTTACCTGCGCAATAGGGCCAGAAACACACGGAAGTTAGAAATTTTAGGTTTTTAGGGTTTTATGTGAGAAAAATGACATGAAAAGAGAAAAACTATAATAGCCGCCTTGGGGTCGAACGGGTTGCTGGTAAGTGGGGCCCTACTAAGTCGGATAAGTCGAGCGCACAGGTGGATTCGGCTGTGGAATAGAATAGATCGGCGGTTGAGTAGGGTTGACAGCTTGTGCAGGCTACCCTGGTTGAATAGGTTGCCATGGCTGATGAGGGGCACCAGGTTGACCCGGCTAAGTAGGTTGTCCTGATGGCGAGAGTGGGCCAGGTTGTGCCTAATAACCAGGTTGACCTGTGATAGGACCATAAGATGGCCCTGACTGTGCAACATTTTGACCAATTGGAAAATGAGGCTGTTCATGAGGTTGCACCAAAGGTTGAGAAGGATGGGTTTTCCCCCCAGGACCATATGGAGGTCCAGGTTGATACCCCGGTTGCCCTGCCGGTCCTTGAGGTTGCCCTGGTTGGACCACAGGGTGAGGCTGCAGAGGTTGACCTTGAGGATTGTAAGACTGCCCTTGTTGGCCGTACAATAATCCCTGTTGGACCGAAGGTTGTCCCTGAAAGGGTTTCCCTTGCGGGTCGTACGCATACCCTGGAAGGGTTGTCCT